>JAUPFN010000015.1:446214-556214 GCA_036924255.1 Apodemia mormo | reverse complement strand
GTGTGTGTGTGTGTGTGTGTCGCTCACCACACAGTCGACGGCGGCCTGTCCCAGCACGGTGGGGCACAGCATGGCGGAGATGTGTGTGGATGTGTGTGTGTGTGTGTGTGTGTGTGTGTGTGTGTGTGTGTGTGTCGCTCACCACACAGTCGACGGCGGCCTGTCCCAGCACGGTGGGGCACAGCATGGCGGAGATGTGTGTGTGTGTGTGTGTGTGTGTGTGTGTGTGTGTGTGTGTGTGTGTGTGTGTGTGTCGCTCACCACACAGTCGACGGCGGCCTGTCCCAGCACGGTGGGGCACAGCATGGCGGAGATGTGTGTGTGTGTGTGTGTGTGTGTGTGTGTGTGTGTGTGTGTGTGTGTCGCTCACCACACAGTCGACGGCGGCCTGTCCCAGCACGGTGGGGCACAGCATGGCGGAGATGTGTGTGTGTGTGTGTGTGTGTGTGTGTGTGTGTGTGTGTGTGTGTGTGTGTGTGTGTGTGTGTGTCGCTCACCACACAGTCGACGGCGGCCTGTCCCAGCACGGTGGGGCACAGCATGGCGGAGATGTGTGTGTGTGTGTGTGTGTGTGTGTGTGTGTGTGTGTGTGTGTGTGTGTGTGTGTGTGTGTGTGTGTGTCGCTCACCACACAGTCGACGGCGGCCTGTCCCAGCACGGTGGGGCACAGCATGGCGGAGATGTGTGTGTGTGTGTGTGTGTGTGTGTGTGTGTGTGTGTGTGTGTGTGTGTGTGTGTGTGTGTGTGTCGCTCACCACACAGTCGACGGCGGCCTGTCCCAGCACGGTGGGGCACAGCATGGCGGAGATGTGTGTGTGTGTGTGTGTGTGTGTGTGTGTGTGTGTGTGTGTCGCTCACCACACAGTCGACGGCGGCCTGTCCCAGCACGGTGGGGCACAGCATGGCGGAGATGTGTGTGTGTGTGTGTGTGTGTGTGTGTGTGTGTGTGTGTGTGTGTGTGTGTCGCTCACCACACAGTCGACGGCGGCCTGTCCCAGCACGGTGGGGCACAGCATGGCGGAGATGTGTGTGTGTGTGTGTGTGTGTGTGTGTGTGTGTGTGTGTCGCTCACCACACAGTCGACGGCGGCCTGTCCCAGCACGGTGGGGCACAGCATGGCGGAGATGTGTGTGTGTGTGTGTGTGTGTGTGTGTGTGTGTGTGTGTGTGTGTGTGTGTGTGTCGCTCACCACACAGTCGACGGCGGCCTGTCCCAGCACGGTGGGGCACAGCATGGCGGAGATGTGTGTGTGTGTGTGTGTGTGTGTGTGTGTGTGTGTCGCTCACCACACAGTCGACGGCGGCCTGTCCCAGCACGGTGGGGCACAGCATGGCGGAGATGCACTTGTACAGGTTCTCCTGCACGGCGGGCTCCATGTTGACGAGCTCCATCCAGCCGCCGCGCAGCCCGCACTCGCCCATGTACCCTTTGCTCACGGACATGAACGACGCCAGCTCGATCTCGTTGTATGGTGTGCCCATCTCCCTCATCACCTACAACATCAATTCAACTCGACATATAATTACTATCTAAACGTCACAAGAACAATTTCTGAGACTATTGAAAGAAAGAAAGAAAATATTTATTTGCAAGAATATGGGTGTTACAAGTTGTTAAAAATAAATTAAGTTCCCAACATATTCTACCAATATATGGTGTGCAAATATGTAAAAAAATATCATTATTTATTATTACATTTAAAACATTGTATCGATTTTTTAGAATTACTACCGGATCGGAACGCGGCCACACACTGAGAAGATCTGGTGGAAGAAACTCAGCGGGCTGGGCTTTTTTTCTATTTTATGTATTTGTTATAAATATACAAGGATGATTTCATATGACAAAAGTTATTTTTATAATTACAAGTTTCATATTTTGAGAAATTATTTTTTTTATAATTTACAAAATGTTTAACACTTACAAAATTTTACTACATTGAAATTTTTAAGGACAATTCAAAAAACTTATATTTCTATCCATTAACATTTAATTTTATCGGCTAAAAATTCTTTAATATCATAATAAGTTTTATCTTACAGCAAATCAAACAACTTTTTGCGAAATTTATTTAAAGGCAATGATTTAAGACTATCAGGATATGATTGTATGTAATAATAGACATACAATACAAATTTTTTTCGTAAAAATATTTAATTTTTGGTTACCAGTGACTTCAGCATTTGTTTTAAATAACTTTTGGTGCTTTTATACAAATACGCATACCTATCAAATATACAAATATGGTACCTTAAGAGACTTGAAAAATGGTTTACAGGAATGTAACTGATTAACACCACATATTGCTCGAATACATTTCTTTTGCCCAATAGGATTTGAATTTCCCCAAATAGGAATTCCATATTGTAAATTAGAAGAGACATATCCATGATATGCTAATAGGGAGGCTTTTGCGTTTCCTACTTCTCTTAGTATTCTCAAGACATAGACAAATCTTTCAATCTTATTACATAGAGATTCAATGTGCGCTTTCCAATTACAATATTTGTCAATAATTATTCCTAAAAAGTTTGTATAATCTACATCATCTATATTTACTTTATTTAAAAATATATTTGTGTTTTTAGTAATATTACTGTGGTAGTTCTGAAATTCAACTAATTTTGTTTTAGTTATATTACCTTTTAAGTTATTATTAATTAACCAGTCTGAAACTTGGAGTTTTATTTTTTATTTTTACATTTAATAAGTAGGGTAGTGTCATCAGCAAATAAAAAGCAATCATGTTGTGTACTATCAGGAAGATCATTGATATAAATTAAAAATAGCAAGGGTCCTAAAACACTGCCCTGTGGTACACCACAGTTGTTAACAAGGTAGTTTGAAGTATATATTTTTTTACGGTTTCCGCATATTTTAGATATTTCAACGCATTGTTTCCTATTCTCTAAATAACTCTTTATCCAATCTAAAGACTTCCCTCTAATACCATATTTTTCAAGTTTTGATAAAAAAATATTGTGTGAAACAAAATCAAACACCTTACTCATATCCAAAAATACACAAAGTGGATACATTTTCTTATTGAGACATTCAGTTATGTTCTTTACTAAATCAAAACATGCTAATGTAGACCTACCCTTCGTAAATCCATATTGATCATTTTTTAGTAGGTCAAAATCAAGTAAATAATTATAGAGCTTTTCATACATAATTTGTTCGAAGATTTTTGAAATGACTGGAATTATTGGATATAACTGTTCATATCGCATATATCTCCTTTTTTAAACAATGGTTTGACAATACACTTTTTTAATCGTTCCGGATATTTATCTTCCAAAAATGACAAATTAATAATATGGCTAAGAAGTCTTGATATTACACTAGCAACATTTTTCAGTAATTCTGTGCTAATATTATCATAGCCAGTATACAGCATAATATACTGGCTATGATAATAAGTTAGACTTAATATTACATTGAAGGTTAGTGAAAATCTATACATATAATAAAATCGTAGGAAAGTCAAAACTGTACATTAAATATTTTTTTTAAAAGAATACTTGGGGCGTGATCTACAATCGATATCGAAGCCAAAAATATAGTTTTTAGAATTTTGGTCTGTTTGTGTCTATGTATATCCGGGGTAAAGTCAAAAAGTACTGCATGGATTTACTTCAAATTTTGCATGAATATTACTAACAGGTCGGGTCAACATATAAGCTACATATTATCACGCTATCACCTACGGGGGAGGAGCAGTACGGAGTAAACGAAGTCCGCGCGAACGAAGTCGCTGGCGACAGCTAGTATTATATATAACTATGAAGTTTTTAAAACATAACTATATGAATTAGATAAGAGTTTTTTTACGAACATTAAACATATAGTAAATCGTTCCTCAACAAAAATGCTAGGCCGCTAATTCATAAAATGTTTTAGGATATTTTTCGTGGTTTAAATTATAATAGTCATAAAAATAAACAACTCTGAATGATAAAATTCTTACGCAATCTAAAATATTCGCCGAAGGCAAATTTTTTCCCACCACGTTTCTTCTACCTTACTCGTCTCATTTTATTAACATATTCTTCATGTTCCTCTTCCTCTACCCAAAAGCGATAATAACTAAGTCCCAATCAAACACATTGATCACGTATAGCAACATTGGATTTTCGTATCAACCTGCGGCCCTACCATGAACTCTTATAGCAGGTCAATTTTAGCCGATAATTAAACTGTCCTGCTATTTCGTACCATGAAAGCGTTATCTAACAGACAGGCCAGTCAGTGACCACGTGACCTATGCCGGTGAGAGATCATATTACTATTCAAACCTACTTCTGCCCTACATTAGCGTACCATGAAGTGTTTTTGACACACCGAAATCAATATTTGAACTGCTGAAGTGTCATAATATTGCCGGTCACTTGCAGTTGGAAAAGTAACTTTTATTGGATTGCTATGTCTTAAATATACTGTAAACGTAAGGATTTTTTATTATTACTGCTATTCCTAGCTCTAGTTCTATTTGGAATTTATATTGTATATTTTTTGACATTAATTGTGTTTTAGAAAAGTATTAATATCTGCATAAAATATAGTAGTTCATTATTTCTATTTGAAGTTTTTTAAATACAATATATTTTACTTGCTTTTACAGCATTTTGTATTTATTTTTAATTTTAGATGCATATATATACTGAAATAAACTGAAAAATAACGAAAACAACCTTTACATATATTCTTTTTTTTTCTAAATATTTGGATATTGTTCATTAGTTTGCATTATCCAAGTAAATACTAATCGCAGCTCAGCCTCTGTATATTTCACAGCATCATCATCCATTGAATTAAGGGTTTGAGACACATTTAAATGTCTACATCCTTCTCGGCTTGTGCACTTTTATTGAATCCCGTTGCAATGTCTTTATGGGTATTTATTTTTATATGATTGTTTAATATTTATATGATTGTTTAAAAACAATCATATAAAACTCGAACTTTGCGCGATATAGCCATATTGATATCATACAATCGCTTTGCGTTCGACACCAATCACGTTCATAAAACCAATGTGTAAGTTTTAAAATAATCACAAACTTTTCCAGAACTCTAATTTCAAAACAGTAATAAAGTAGGTACTCAAGAAATTTAAAAACCACGCTCATAAATATAAAAATTTATTAGACATTGACCGGTCAAGGTCAAATATTCTCAGAGTTGTGTTCCTTAATGGATGCCATTTAACAAGTATTACGTTGTTTACTTTATGTTCCATATATTTCACGTAGATTTTAAATAATTCGGAATTCGATCTCTTTTGTTAATTTGTATTCTTAAATACAAGATTTCTATTTAAAATGCATTAATAATAATAAGTTTACAGTAAAGTTAAGAAATCGGTAAGTAATGTGTTTCTCAAGGTTAATTAGATATGTCCTGGCCAGAGATAGTGTAGCCGGGCAGAAGACGCGGCACTGCAGGAGAGCGCACCCGCAGCGCCGCTGGCGAGGGCTGCAGGCTCGCCCCGCCCCTCCCGCCCCTCCCGCCCCTCCCGCCCGCCTGTTTCTAATTCCAAACATTTAACACCATCGACATCTTTGATATCCACAGACGTTAAGTCATCTCTTTTCATAATTACACCTGTCTTCATGTGGACTATCCTTTAAGAACGTTCAAATATAACGCAAGAAATTTCTTTTGTAATTACTAATATTATATTCAATATTGCTATCATAATCACCCTTCAGTCCCCTAACATCCATGTCATCATAAATAGAGCAAAGATCTCCTCGCCCCCTTTAATATTTACTTGAATGAACCCAATATAAAAGTATTGAAAAATATATGATAGTGATAAGGCTGACCTTCTTGAATGAATAGAACCGGCTGTTGGGGTCGTACACGTTGTCCTGGTACACCTCATCCGCGAACACGAACAGATGGTGCTTGTTGGCGAACTTGATGATCTCCTCGATGTTCTCGCGCGTCAGCACCTGCAGACACAACCTCACTCATCATCCCTTATGGAATTGAGCACATCGTGTATAACTAGCAGACGCGCGCAGCTTCACCCGCGACTAAATTTGTTGATGTCATTTGTTTTTCATCTTCAATTTCAATCCTTTAGAAGTTGATTTTTTAAAAGAATTTTCAACTATCTTTATACCAAATTTCATCAAAATGGTTTACTAGCCGCGAAAGCTTAATAGATAGTTTTCATCCAAATGGAAAGAGCAAGAAAAATTCAAAGGATATATTACTTTTTAGAAAATGAAACAAACCAGAAAAACGGAACCTACAAAGATTGAAGACGCTTCGTTAAAGTGGTTTAAATATCAAAGGACTAGAAATGTGCCAATAAACAGATCAGTTCAATAATACCACTACTTAAAAAAGCAGAACTTCACATCTGAAAACATCTAATAATAATATGATAATATGAATATAAAATATAATAATATGACTTCGATGTCGTTATAACAGATTTTGACTGTATATACAGTGTGTAAAGAAAACCCTGTCGGATAATAATTAAAGGTGTTATTTGGTACCGTAATACGGTTACATGTTAGGTGTAATTATTTTATGGATATTAATTCATTAGTTTTCCCAATAAAAAGTAACCTTAAATGGTATTTTCATACATTAAGTACGACAACAAATACAAATAAGTAAATTCTACTATCAAAGAATGCCACGAAAGTCGCATGCTACCGAAGGTCACGCAGCGCGTTTAAAATTCCTTTATGAAAAGCCGAAAAATGAAGAACGCGCCGCGACCGCGATTTTTTGAAATAAACTTATTTTAATATTTTTTTCAGTAATGCCTTTAACAACGTATATGCCTCTTTCGGATCGGACAGGGTTTTCTTTACACACCGTATATATATATATATATATATATATATATATATATATATATATATATATATATATATATATATATATATATATATATATATATATATATATATATATATATATATATATATATATATATATATGTGTGTGTGTGTGTGTGTGTGTGTGCGTGTGTGTGTGTGTTTGTGTGTGTGTGTGTGTTAGGATGTATGAGAGTATTTGTAACCTAAAGGGGTGTCTGTGTGTGCGTTGCTCGAATATTACATGATTGATTGACTACTGTTAAGTCTCCAGTATACCGTGGTAGGACTCTCAGCTAAACAACCGCCCGTGCCTAACGTGCGCATCGATTCAGTGATAAGACGACTATATTGCGATATTTAATCTATTTTTTTAAAGAAAGAAAGAAAGAAAATATTTATTTGCAAGAATATGGGTGTTACAAGTTGTTAAAAATAAATTAAGTTACCGACATATTCTACCAATATATGGTGTGCAAATATTTAAAAAAATTATCATTATAAAATATTACATTTAAAAGATTCTATCGAATATTTAGAATTACTACCGGATCGGAACGCGGCCACACACTGAGATGATCCGGCGGAAGAAACTCAGCGGGCTGGTCTTTTTTCTCTATTTTATGTATTTGTTATAAATGTACAATTAATTTCATATTACAAAAGAATTTTTTACCGTATATATATATATATATATATATATATGTGTGTGTGTGTGTGTGTGTGTGTGTGAGCGTGTGTGCGCGTGTGTATGTGTGTGCGTGTGTGTGTATGTTTGTGAGCCTCAAAGCGCACGGGAACGAAATAGCATATAATACTTAGTAACGGTAAGAGTAGTTGAGTGAGACCTGTCCGGTGGGGTTCCCGGGGTTGATGACGACGAGCGCCCTCACGTTGCAGCCGGCGCTGGCGTCGCGCAGCGCGCGCTCCAGCTCGGCCGGGGCCAGCGCCCACGCGTTGGCCTCGTCCAGGTAGTAGCCCACCTGCTCCAGCCCGTACTCCGCCAGCGACGCCGAGTACAGCGGGTACTGCGGGATCGGGATCATCACCCCTGACACACACACAACGCACCACGCTTATAACCTGCCTTATACCATATACAGGGTTACTTTAAAAGGTTAGGCCACATTTTAAAATAGGAACTAAATATTGAATTGAAAATGTGTTTTAATTTATTATAGTAAAGTTACTACAAAATAATATAAAAATATTCATTTAAAATATCCCACTAAAGGAGAATGCCTACGAATGGTATCGCTACAATCTAAAGTGTACAACACGTCCGTTGCACTATTAATTCCTCTTATTATTCATAAGATAATTTGTACTAATAAACAGTCATAATTAAGCCGAATAAAAGTAAATAGTATTTATTTTCAAACGTTTTTTTCCAGAAGCTGCCTTATATAAGGTTTCTATGACAAAAAATGGGTACTTTACATTTTAGATTTTATTTATATTTTATTTTAGATTAAAACATAGTGCATTTTCACTTAATTATGATCCTCAAAGAAAAAAATTATGATTCATTTGTTATTCTATAATATTTCTAAATAATTATAATACTTTTAATTTAAAAAAAAAACAATTACATTACATTTTCAAGGTTAATATTTCTGGCAACACTGAATCACAATCCGCTACGCGCGCGTCTGTTCAATATAATCTGTATTGCGGCCGTCATATTTGTGTTCTTGACATTGCATACTGTTTATGTTGTTAAAGTTCACAAATATTACTTTTGTTCATTAGCTATTATACTTTCACACTATTTTTGTAAAATATAATAGTAAATTTGTCAGTTAACACTCAAATGAGTCTAGTCTTCAAACTGATGCCACCGGAATGCTCAGTTGTCAAATCAAATTCTGGTCATTGACGCATACTCCGGTATATTTATATAAAATACTTTATTTTATTTTATAGTACTAAAATCACACATTAATTTAAGCTATATTTCATGGCGGTACAATGAGTTTCATATCGATACTAACTTTCATAGCCACCTGGGAATTCTCCTTTTTGAATTAGATGCACCGAGTTTTGTGAATGAACGTGTGTCATTTTCCACATACCTATAATTACGATAGTTACTATCGTTATGCAATCTGTCGCTCTGAGTACATTTTTCCCGATAATTTTTAATTTGGTTGAAGGCACTAAAATATTTTGGTTCGAATCGATTTTAGTTGCGTGATTGATATATCCATGAGTTTTGTTTTTTGTGTAGGATAAAAAATGAAATTTAATTTTTTTTTTTAATTTTATGTAATTAAATATCGAACATATTATCGATTCTTAACAGCCTCTGTAAATTTGGCCGGACCATTGAAAGTAACCCCGTATAAACCTTTTGTATTTTACAATATATTTTTAACATGACAACGTCTTATAAATCTACTATCCGTGCCCGTGACTTACTTCTCGTGGAAACATTTCTAAAATTAAAGTAGCATAAGTTACTCTTTATTTCTGTGGTTTAAAAGATAGACAGTCCCGAGGTTTTACACACATATTTCCTATTCCCGTGGGATTGGCGGAATAAAAACTATCTTTGTACCAAATTTCATCCAAATGGTTTAGGCGTGAAGAAGAGACAGAGTTATTTCCGTATTTACACTACTATGGATGAATAAATTCCAAAACTGCATTTTTTCTTTTTTTAATGTCATAAGATAGCAAACAAGCAGATGGGTCTCCTGATGGAAAGAGTCAACCATCGCCTATAGACACCAAAGGTGTTAATGGTGCGTTGCTATCTTGTGGCGAGGTCTAATGCCACATGCATAAGTTTACCGGCTACCTTACCCTCCAAACCGGAACAGGACAGTGACATACTGACGCTATTGTGGCAGGAATAGGTAAGGCGGTGGTACCAGACCCGGGCGAGACAATGCAGAACTCTACCACCTAGTAGCCACGATGGTAGTGACTCGCTTAGCCAATCGGTCTCTTTTACGACCTGCCTGGCAGAACGGCAGTTAGTCTATTCTTCAAAGGAGCCCGGAACCAACAGGGGAAAATCGAGTTTTGAATCACTTACGTAAAGCTACATTATTTGGGTGTAACGTTGTTGTTACGGTTGTTCCGGACTAAATCAAGAGAAGTGATGTTTTTGCATCACGCAAATATTATAATTAAAAAAAATGCCTAAAATAAACTTAAAGTAGAACAGAAATGTTACATAATGGCGACTAGCGTGTAGAAAACGTTTTAGAAACCTTGAGCTAACAATCGATCCGCCCTGAGGACATCTATACGTTCGCGGTTGTTCACCCTCACTAATACTAATTCTGGAGCTGTTTGTATTTGCAAAGCCACGCGCGAATTTTTTGTACAGGACTAGAGTGGATCTGCTCGTTTGATATCCTGCGCTATAGTAACAAAAAATTGCGTGTAAAGTGCGTGTCGGGCCACGCGCAACGTCGGGTTCCGAAGTTGAACATCACGGTAATGCGGACTAAGGAGAGGACTTTCATTGTTTCATACTATTTAACGAATAACGCCAATGACGGACACATTCGCATACAGCGCTAGTTCACACTTCACCTCGTTCACATCAATAAAATATTCTCAAGTGGCAAGTATATTTAACCAAGAGGAACAGTGTACTGTAGGAGAATTAAACACGAAGTCAATGTCTCGGATGTTCTCGGAACGCATTACTTTAATTATGAAAATCTAGACATTATGAAATGAAATTGTCGACTATATAATAGCGTGATCTGGTGCCATCTATGGACAGTATAACGAACTATTCTGTATACAATTTAAAATAGTTTGTAAGACAACATTTTATAAGTTGGTCGACTATTACTCGTAAACTTGTAAGACCTACTTAACCGTGATAGTTTTCTTTTTAAATTCGTTATATTTACTACTACCGCGAATTATTTCCCACCCTCAAAATGAACCATTTAGTCGGCAGAGGGGGGAACAAGGGGACGGGGACACTTGACTCTAACAAAAATTAGCACTTTAAAGCTTTATATTTTATAAACGAGTCACTTAAAAATATTTGCAAACCTACAATATTTTTTAAAAACCTAACCAACGATATCTCACACTATGGGGTACGCAAGAAAAAAAATTAACATCCCCAATTTACATATAGAGGAGCTACCCTAAAAAAAATATGTTTCAATATTTTATGTTTAAATATTTTGTCTTTCGGCGAGCCTACCAAATTTTTTCTCTCGTGATAACGTCACATTTAACCTATCGATCTGCAAAAACAGCAGAAAGTTTGTCGGACACTATAACCATTTGTTAATGTTAAACATTGTAAAACGATTCACCAAAGGCGGATTATGTATGTAAATGATTCCTGTCTTAAACAAAAACGCTTAAATATGGCAAGATTGTGATGGGGGACAAGCACATCGGTGCAGTAGTTTTGGCGGACAAACCATTGTTGAACCTATTTGTATCAATACATGAATCTACATAAGGAAGAAAAACTTATGTACTCGGCATATTTTTTCATGCTCATTAGAAAAAAAACGCAATACTTTTGAAAAAAGCTGTATAGATTATGTTTGGTACTTTTATTGCTACAGTGCCTGGTCCTACAAAACTAGGCCCGGGGACACATTGACAATTGGCGGCAATCAATCGCGCGCGGGACTTCATATCATACACTTATATTTTCCGAAAGTTTTTACCATTAAACATGCATCAAAATACCTTCTTGTATATTCAGCCAGTGTTATAATCACTCAAGGAAAAAAATAAGTCACACGGGATTACTTTCCATTCTAAGTACGGCTAAAACGATTTGTTTAAAAATAATATTGAATTATTGTTTAGTTCGCCATGTTTTTGAGAGTGAGATAGTACAATACAAAAGTAAGCGAGAGAAACGTAGTCTGCTACGTTCGTCGCGTTACTTTGCGTTCGACTGACCGAGCTTAGGTTTAGCAATTTCAGTGTTAGAGCGTAACATATCTTCCCTTTTTATATCAGTAGTTTTAAATTGTTTTATTGGTTATAAAGTCGAAAGTTTAAAAAATGTCAACGAAATGTTAAAAAAAAAACTTTTTCAAAAATGTCGAGATTGATAAACCTTTTACGAATCAACCGATTTTAATTCGATTGACGGTATCTGACTCAGTTTTTTTAAGGAGAAGAGTTGACCAGGTTTTTGAAGTAATCGGTATACTAGCTTGAAAGTTATTTTAAAAATACGAAATAAGTTTGCTGATAACAGCGTAATTTTAGTACTTGAAAAGCTGTAACTTTTGAAAATTTCAATCGATTTTCATCTTTGAAAAGGCAATCAACGTAGTTTTTTTAAATATTAGAATATTGTAGAAGACAAAAAAATTATTGGTTGAAAATTTAGTAGTTATGTCGAAAAACATTTTTTTCAAAAATTTTCGTCAACGATAACTCCCGAACGGATAAACAGACTTTACAATTTATGCATTAGAAAAAATCAAAACGGTACATTTATTTGGAAGTTATTATAATAAAACATTGTTTTACAAAAAAAATAAGTTTTTTTTTTCAAAATTTTTCAAAATCTTTTGGAACGGATTGGTCCAATTTTTAAAAAAAGTCTAAATTGAGCGGAATCCAATCGATTGCTATTAACCGCGTTTCGATCGGCCACACCGTTTAAAAGTTACGAGATGTTTACATATACACATCCAGACATACTTATGTCATCGTGAAAACTGTCGGAAAAGGTTCCTTAGACCTGAAAACATGGAGATCTGGTGAAAATTCGATTTTCTTATGTAGATATGTAGCGGGAAGTAAAAGTGATAAGCCGCTAGAGTGTGTACTGTGATACCTGATGGTTTCCCGTTGATGTTGTTGCAGAAGAGCTGCAGGCAGTTCTTGATGGCGGTGGAGGCGCCGCCCGAGAGGCAGACGTCCTGCCAGCGCGCCGGGTGGCCGTCGCGCCGCGCGATGTACGCAGCCACGTGCCGCCGGATCAACTCGATGCCGTGCGACGCCGAGTACGAGCCCACCGACCCGCCGCTGGAACACCGCGCCGTGAGCCCCTATACCTATACCTCAGCCGGCAGATATTGGTAAAGCCGGATGACCCCTTCACACCATAGCTTAGAAAATTACGACACTAGTATTTAAACGGACCTCCTTATAATGTGTAACAAAAAAGTGGATCCCAAAATCCGACCATTGTAAGGAGATTTTTAAAGCACGCCCTGTCGTCCTTTTATAACCTATTGACTTTGTAGCTAAAAAACATTTTAGAGCGTAAACATTGCGTTGAATGTCACTCGAAAATTCAAAATCAATCATTTTGAAAACATTCTTTTAAGATTTTACAAATCGTTTAAAAAATGAATTCAAAAATCCATGTAATATATAATTTTTGCTTATTTGAGCTTAAAATACCTCAATTGAGCGGAAAGTTTCAGAGATGTCCTGCAGGGTCAACCAGCTTTTTTTTTTATGTCATAAGATAGCAAACAAGCAGATGGGTTTCCTGATGGAAAGAGTCAACCATCGCCTATAGACACCAAAGATGTTAATGGTGCGTTGCTATCTTGTGGCGAGGTCTAATGCCACATGCATAAGTTTACCGGCTACCTTACCCTCCAAACCGGAACACGACAGTGACAAGCACTGACGCTATTGCGGCAGGAATAGGTAAGGCGGTGGTACCAGACCCGGGCGAGACAATGCAGAACTCTACCACCTTGTAGCCACGATGGTAGTGACTCGATAGCCAATCGATCGCCTTTTACGACTGCCTGGCAGTACGGCAGTTGGCCTATTCTACAAAGGAAGCCGGGACCAACACGGCGAAAAGATTACAGATTTTTAGTCGGTTTACCTTGCCGTGAATTTTGAGAATATGCAAAAATACTTCATTATCATAATTTTACCGTTTGAATACCATTTTTATTAATATAATAAATAATCAAAACATCTAGTAGGGGAGCACAAGATGCCAAATGGGTAGTTACTCGAGCGTCGTAGGGACCTGTTGGATTTTGTAGACTAAATTATAGGAAAAATAAAAGGTTATATGTTTTTCATTTCAATGGTGGGAAAAAATCTACAGATAAAATAAATATTTTAAAAAATCAATGACATGGAAACACTGAAGCGCATTGGATTAGGGTATGATGGGTTAATTGCCACCTAAAATTTAAAAACTCTGACAGTTTAAGTGTAGCGTAAGGGAGTGGGAGGGTCACAAAATTGCAAAGAAAATGTTGTCTTGACATTCTCGAGCGCGTCTGAATTTTCTTTTATTATGGAGGAAATGATGTAAGAATTACGAAAAAAAATATAATCTGACAATCTCCATAAGCCGAAGTTCTCTTATTTTTTTTCTGCCATAGTTATCCCCCTCTATAGAAAGGGCTTATATTTCGTGGAAAGCCTTAGCAGTATGCGAGGTACCTCCTCCTATGTTAATCTGACGCGCTCGAGTAAATACCAAAATCCCCTCTTGGGCTCCCCTACTAATACCACTACACAACTGTAGGACAACGGGGTCTTGCTCACCAGTCACGTAAAGAAAAACACACAAATATTAATAATTTCGGTGTCTAGGGGCGAAGCTTATCTATTTCCGTCAACAGGCAGTATGGCAGAATAAGGTTCTTTATAAATAACCAGACTATTTGCTAGACGGGACTCAGGAGACAAAAATACTTGACGGGACTAACGATGAATCATAAAAAGTAGATATTTCCAAATCTCTATTTTAACAGAGTAAACGGTATGTTTCATAAACTGCATTAATTTATTCTTTTACCGTATTCGCAACCCGACGTATCACTTAAGTTTTGTATGAGAATCCGAATATTTATTATGTTAAGTTAGGCATAGACCACATGTATGGTAAGCATCATACAAATCCGTCAGACACAACGCTCACACCCACACATACATTTGTAGGCGTGTTATATGACAAAAAAATCTACGAGTCGTTTATACCTGCAGGCCATCCCTGAAACTGCACGCTAAATTGAGATATTTTAGCTCAAAGAACAAAAACTACTCGGATAACTAAAAAAGGCAAATATTTTCTCCAAATTAAAAAATCTATAATTTGATAAAAATTACGGTACTTTGATTTTTAAAAAGCTGCATATTTTTGAAACAATTTTTAACTCTCACATTACTATCAATCTGTAAAAAGCATATTTTTTCAAAAAACTTGCCTTTGACAAATCCCAAATAAATCGGCGGATTTTGATCCAATTTACGGTATTTGACAGTTTTTTAGAATGAAAAACTGATTAGATTTTTAAATCAATCGCTATAAGACCCTGAAATTTATTTTAAAAATACTAGGCAAGTTTGCTGTAAACAACAAAATGTTAATATTTACGAAAAAAAAACTTGTAAAAACCTGATTCAATTTTAATTTTTGAAATTGCATTTCACGTAGTTTTTTAGGTATTAAAATATTGTAGAAGGTCGAAAAATGGTTGGTTAAAAATTTTGAAGTTATGTCGAAAAAACACCTTTTTCAAAATTTTATCGTTGCAATTTTTTGAGTAATAAAGCAGATTAGATTTTGTACTCAATAGGTCCGTTCATTTGAAAGTTATATTATAAAAAATGTTTCGCCAAAGGACCACAAAACGTAGAGATCTGTTGATAACCTGATTTATGAAAATCGGGGCAAAATCAATAACTTCCTTATCTACATACGTAGCGACAAGTTAAAAATTCATATACAGGTCAAATCGATCACTAAAGGAATGACGCAGAGAACGCATGTTTAGTTTGTATGAAAGATTATCTCGACATGTTACTCTACTTACGGGCACAGCTGCCGTGTTTAGCTAGACTGAGACAAAAATACTGTTCATGGAATATTGCCATCCACATTAAACGACTGCGCTATTGCGCCAGGACATAACAAAGTGGTGGTACCGAACTCAGGTGAAAGGTTGCAGAACTTGGCACCCGCTTTCTTGCACGCTAGAGTACTGTAAAGTGACGGCGTTAACTATCAAAATACCAATTTAAATCAATCTGATTCAATAAATATTACGCAACTGACATATTATTAGTGTAGGAGCCACGAGGTACCGACTCGAATCTATAAACAATTCAAACATAAACACTCCCGACAATCTAGCTCAATATATTCATGATCATGGATATCATTCCCTCCATTACAATTTGTGTTGGCCCGTGGCCCTCTTAGAAGAATAGACCATTTGCCATTCTGCCACGCATTTCGTAAAAGGCGAGCGATTGGCTACACGAGTCTACCATCGTGATTGCCAGGTGGTAGAGTTCTGTAAGGTTCCCCCGGGCATGGTACCACCGCCTTACCTACTTCTACCGCAATAGCGTCAGTGCATGTCAATATCCTGTCAATGTTTGGGATGTAAGATAGTCGGTATTATGCATGTAGCATTCCAACTCCGCCATATGGATAACAACGCACCATTGACATCGGCGGTGTTTTTAGATGATGGTCATCATTTCCCAGCAGAACAATTTGCTTCTTTGCTGTCCTATGAAGTAAAAGTAAAGAATTTGCTGCGGCGCGCTCTAACTGACCAAGAATTTGGTCCTGGGTTAGTGGTGGGATCTCGATTATTCAGCTCAGGATAATCGTTGCTATCATAAAAAAAAATCTGTAAACCGGTTGATCCTGCTGCAGGCCATATCCCTGAAACTTCCGGCTGAATCTCAAACACAAAGAAGTAAACACCATAAGCATAGAATTTTTCAGTTCCAACATGTAGTTTCTTAAAAATGACAGTTAGTATATTGATTTTTGAAGATCTGTATATTTTGGAAACGATGATCGATTTTGATCTTTTGAATGGCATTCAACGCACTTTTTGAGATCTAAAATGTTGATTTAGCTACATAATCGACAGGATGAAAAATGTCTATAAAACTTTATTCAAAAATTTTCGACATTAATATAGCCTAAATAAAGTGACCGATTTTGATTGAATTTACGGTATTTGACACAATGTTTTAAGAAGAAAAGCTTTTTAGATTTTTCCAAAATATTGTAAAATTTAAAAAAAATAATTGGTTCAATAATCTTGAAGTTATGTAAAAAAAATTTTTTTCAACATTTTTCATCAGCGATTACATCCGAACGTATAAACTGATTTTGATGCAATTTGCGGCGTTGAACGCAGTTAAGGAGCTATAGAGCTGATTAGACTTTGTAATTAATTGGTACATTAATTTGGAAGTTTTTGGAAAAATGTTTTTTATAATTAAAAAACATTCTTCCAAAAACTTTTTTGTGGTTTTTTCAAAATTTCTCAAAACCTCCTGGACCAAATCTGTTCAAATTTTCAGGAATTCTAAGTTTGGCGGTACCCAGTCTAATGCCATCAAATAAATTTCGATCGGTCAGGTTTACTAATCGCGAAAATAGTTGGAAAAGGTTCCATGACCTCAAAAAGTGGAGATTTGTTCAAAACTTGATTTTTAACAATCCGGACAAAATCAATTACCTCCTTTTCATCTCCGGAAGTAAAAAAACATTAACTATATATGGTGCGTAAAATGTTGATGATCAAAAGTTTATTAATGAACAAAACAAAGTTAAAAAATCGCCAATTTTGGGGATACAGACTTTTCCAATCTAAGTTGAGCTCAGATAAATACAGTGAATAGGGTACAGCTTAAACGTCATTGCATATCCATAGGAATAAAGCTGTTTCAGGTGAAAACCTGTAATGTACACAAATGAGCATTGATAAGAGACGCTATATCACTCGTGTATGGGAACGCAAATAATATAACGTACGGAATACATGGATTTGCGAAACAGCTATTTTGACAGAACGAAACCATCAAGCGACAACAACATATTCTGAAATTGGTGTCACTACTGCAGCTAATTCAACAAATATAGTCCTATCTGTAAACAATACGCGCGTCCTTGATACGTACAGACACTAGACAATAGACTCGTACATGCCTACTGCGAACATTAGTAGGTAATGTCAATAATTAACCCAATGAATCGAGTTACTGTTTGACAACAGTAGACAGATACCACTGTTTACAACTCTCGGGAGATTAGATTAACATATTACAATCAAGTCGTCCAAGTTGGTAGGCGCGATTGAAAACTAGAGTTCTGTAATATCTGCAAATAATTATCTCTTAAAAAAATCGATGATTAATCATCATAGATGTTTTTTATATGATATATATATAATTTTTACGATCCATCGATATTTGTGCCATAAACTATATGCCTTGATTTTACTTGGGATCGATAATTCGGAAAGCACCCGAACAATTTCATCCACACTCGCATTATACGTATTTTGTTCATCTGCCACACAACTGGACGGTAGAGTGGTACTAGGTGGTAGAGTTCCGTAACGTCTCGCCCGGATATTTGATACCATCGCTTTACCTATTCCTGCCACAATAGCGTCAATGCTTGTCATTGTCGTATTTCGGTTTGGAGGGTAATGTCGTCAGTAGACTTTCGCGTGTGGCATTATCATCCCGTCACGCGGACAGCAACGCACCATTAACATCTTTGGTGTCTATATGAGATGGTTTTTCTTTCCATCAGGAGAGCCACCTATTTGTTTGCTTTATGATATATAAAAAAAACATATGTCCGAACTGACGAAGCATACCGTTCTTCACTACGTTTAATAAATAATATGTCTATTCTACACTGCCTAGTCTGTAGGAAGTAAAACGACAACGGAACTAAGCGATAAAAGAAAGTAATTTGGTGCTGACATGGGCGTAGCCATAGCTAAGATATGGGGGTTTTCAAAAGTTCTAAAATATACGAGCAGCAGTTTTGTTATGAGGGCTGTTCAAGGTTTCCAAAATGTACAAAAGTTAACTAGTTGTACCCCGAATTACTAAATGATGCGATACATAATTTAATTTAATTTAATGTATATCTATTTCACGTATACGTATTTTTTCGCTAAGGATGTTATATATGCCAATTGATGCTGTACAAGTGTTCAAATGTCGCGAGAGACGTACCCACATGCATTGAGGATGTCCCTCGCCCTCTGTCTCACGTCCTCGGGGTAGCCGCCCTTCTCGATCAGCTCCGGCAACGTCACACACGCCAGCACCTGCACACAACCGTGACGTTTCAACAAAAATAATAACATAGCCGTCACCGCTTAAGGAATTACCGGCTACTTTATCAACCGATCAGGAAACGCTAGAGCAAGAAAAGTCTTTTCTACATCCTTAGATAAACAACACGAGATATATCGCGAGAAATGAAATGACAAACTAGTAAAACGTAGTAAATGTCGATTTGAACCTCCCGGGTTCGGGTCCCGGGAAGAGGAATTCAAAAATGTGTTTTTTCAGTTTTCTGATAAATACAATCTTGCTCGGAATTGGACAAGTGCCCGGTTGGCGATGGGATTGCCACCTGTCACATTGTGGGACTGCGTATCTTCAACTAATCATCGGTGCACTGGTTGCACTCCTGTCTACCTCTTAGGGGATAGAGACGTGAAGATACTTAACCTAATAAATTGCCATAATTTAATTTTGTTTACTAAACGTTATTTCGTTGCAACAATCTAGTACATTCTATGCTGGCCAAGTCAATGAGATTCATTCTTTATAATCTAGTATTACGCCGGCTATCATAATACGATGATAACGTGACGTGACTAACGTCACTGCACTTCAGGTATATAACCAAATATTGCAAAGGGTATTACAAGATAGCAAACAAGCAGATGGCTCTCTTGATGGAAAAATGATAACCATCGCCTATAGATACCAGATATTAATGGTGCGTTGCTATCCTTGCGGCGGGGTCTTAATGCCACATGTATAAGTTTACCGGATTACTCGGAACACGACAGTGACTACCACTGACGCTAATTCAGCATGAATAGGTAAGGCGGTGGTGCCAGACCCGGGCGAGACAATTCAAAACTCTACCACTTAGTACGATTAGTTGTTTATAATTTTATTATTATATTTTATTAAAAACAACAATTCTAATATTACCAATTACGGAATATTTATATGTGTGAGTAAAAGCCATGTATCGAATTAATACGTTAACCGCATTTTGTTTATTGCAGTCACAAGAGTCGTGAAATGTTTTAGAACATGGGAGTTCGCGCTGGGCCTAATTTGTTCAATTTGTTCGTCCAAATATATTTCGTCCGTGCCATTGGAGTTGCGAGAGCGAGGCCGCCGTCAACAGCCCAGTTTATTGCCTTGTTCCTGAACGTACTGTAATTTATAACAGTGCTACTATGAATGTAAACAATGCAAGTGCATTGTCGTATTGATCATATCATCTATAAAATAATATCAATTTAGTTTAAGCTTTTACCTTAAATTACTATATTATTTCTGTTTCATGATTTAAGGGTTACCCTATTCGGCTATGATCATGAGGTCCTGGGTTCGATCACCTTTGGTCTTTTAAACCTTCTCTGGACTTCAACAATTAATTCAAAACCAAAATTAGCCAAATTGGTCCAGCCTTTCTCGAGTTTTAGCGAGACTAACGCAATAATTGATATATATATATATATATATATATATATATATATATATATATATATATATATATATATATATAGATATAAAATGTGGGGGGCAAATGGATAGGCTGCTCACCAGATGGTAAGTGATCACCATAGATCGGAATTAGTTCAATTTGCCGTGATTAAATGGCGTTATCTTATTCCAGTGAATATAGTAGGTATAGTATTGCATTTCTTTTCCTCTTAAGTATCTTCGACTCATTGTGGGTGCATTGTTGCCTATCTCTTAATGGATGGATCGTAGACAATTTTTCAGAGTCCTGTAACTTTATTCCACGACACATTACTAGATTTTACCCAGAAACATTTTTTATTCGTATAATGGTTATCTTTCGATTGACCAACATTTCCAATATTTGACCAACGGTTGCGGTAGATAAAAATATATAATTTAAACAATGTAAAAACACTACACATATCTTCTTCCTTAAGCATATGCTCAGGTATTTTACCTTGTATATATCAAATTATTTTCTCGGAACACTACCCATGATAGATGTGATAGAGTATAGTTGATGTACTGCTTTACTTACAATATTGTGTCAAACAACACGCACCAAATGATGGTATCTGTCAGCTCACCTGTCTGATGAACGTGATGGGAACTTGGTTCATGGCGTGAGCATCGCCAATGTTGGCCTTTATCACCTTCTTGAATGGTTTCTGCGCACCCTGCGAACAACATTATTTATGATTGTAGGTACTATCAGCACCGAATAACCACGATCTTCTTATCGTCAAGATAACCTTAACCCAAGGTTCGGTCCTTAGCCCACTTAAGTTCGGGGCCTAAGCCCACTTACGTAGCCGTAAGCTTACGGCTGGGCACTACCAGTTTCGCAGTAACTGTCATTTGGACAACCGCCATCCCTATTTCTGCCGCAATAGCGTCAGTTCTCGTCACTGTAGTTTAATAGTTCAGAGGGCACGTTAGCCTGGAAAACTTATGCATTGGACACTTCACGACACGGATACCAACGCACTATTAACATCTAAGGTGGGTCTAGGTTAAGATTATCTCATTTCATCATCTCATCATACAATATGTTTTCTTGCACACACACACACACACACAAACAAAAACAGACTACACTGCAAGGGATTCGACGTGAGTTTTCTTTTCGACCGACCACAAAACGGAGGTTATCAGTTTGACGTAAGTATATATGTAATATTGTTGGATTTGGATAATATTTGAGCACGATGCTCTATTAAGGGGTCCAAGCACGTGTATAATTTCGTAAGTGTATGTATATTTGTATGTTTGTCCACGACTTTCTCGGGAACTAAAAGTCATATCGAGATAGTTCTTTTTGATATAAATCAGGTATATTCCAACTTAAGGAACAATGCAAATTTTATCAAAATCAGTCCAGTCGTTTTGATATAGATATGAGTATAGTCGATATTTGAAGCCGGTTTAAATACTTAAATTACTCTTGTTATTCTACAGTGTGTAAAGAAAACCCTGTCGGAAAATTAAAGGTGTTATTTGGTACCCTAATACGGTTACATATGTGTGATTATTTTATGGATATTAATTAATTAGTTTTCCCAACAAAAAAGTAATCTTAAATGGTATTTTTATACATTAAGTATGACAATACCTACAAATAAGTAAACTCTATTATCAAAGTATGCCGCGCAAGTCGGATGCTACCAGACACGCGGCGCGTTTTAAAGTTCCTTTGTAAAAGACCGAAAAACAAATAGCGCACCTTCGCGTGGCGTTTGTGCGAAAGCCACCAAAGCGAAACAATGAAACAAACAGCGACAAGGTGTTGTCATTTTTAAAATATTTGCTTAACTCTAGGGAAATATAAGTAAAAATACAATATTAAAAGAGCGATATCTTTTTTTATTTTTAGAAGTAAAGTCATTTTAATATTTTTTTCTGTAATGCCTTTAACCAACATTTTATCGGACAGGGTTTTCTTTACCCACTGTATATGAGCATCAATAAATTGGCCGTTGATGTCTCTCGAGGCCCTACAAGTTATTAATGTGTTCAAATTAGCACGGAAAGTCGATTCCCAAAACTTTTGATAAAAAACATTATCAAAATGAAACATTCTGATAACAGCTTTTTATCAAAAAAACTTTAATGGCACTATAAAAACCATAATATAAACTATAAACATGTCGCAAAGATAAAAAATAATCACAAAAAACCGTAGAGATATCAATTACTATATTATATGTCATTACCGTGGCATTGTGGTAACAACGGCGAACCTTTACGTAACTTATACGGTCACATGAAGCGTTGTAAAAATTACGATATCCTCGACGTGTGATCGTTCGCTACTTATGATCTATCAAGAAGGAAGATATCAGATAAGTATACGCTGTCTGAAATAAAAATAACATCACTGAAGTCGCTTCAAAGTACAAAATGATTATCGACAGCGCTTGCGAACAACACCGCAATTGTTAGCAATAGAGAGATAACAGGTTGCTCAACTACAGATATGTTAGATTGCTATCACGCGATAGGGCAACTCCCCATGCAGAGACCATTTTCTCTTTGCGAATTACGAGTATACACTCAACATTTAAAGATTAAGCTTTAAGACGTCACGTTACGGAAATCTTCGATGAAAAATAACAAAATTCAGGTTTGCCTACAAATTCAACGCAAGAAAACGGCTTCACATTATATCGCAGTCATACATAAGTATCTTAGTAATAATAATCAACCTTATAACTGTGCGTTATGGTTTAGCTTCGACTATTGCTTGCTCCGTTTTACCGACGAGAACAATTTGAGAGAATTTAAAGTTGCAAGTCACATGCTACGGATAATATGTTATCGTGACGTGATGAGTCCATACGTCATGTCTGCTGATGATGTGAATAATCGGTGTGAACCCCGTTGTTTAGCGACATTTAATTCACACTGCCTACCTCGCATAGAAACCGGTGTGCACACATCTTTCATAATAAAAACTTAATCTGATATAAACTGGGTGACGCCCGATAACAGCAGTTAATGGTGACGTTATCTGTGCACTACAGCCGGGGGAGCCAGCGGACTGTAAATCTGGTTCTTCTCTCTTCGATGCCCCACCAGCCGTAGTGCTTTGGTCGTGAGCCGGGTCTGTCGGAGAAATAAGCGAGACCACAACTTCCTTGCAAAGGTGCTTTATTGTAACGAAATAGCAATAAAGCTAGCACCGTTGCAAATATTTAACCTATTTTAAGGAGAGCCACTACTTGCCCTAACACTGCCCTACTCTAAAACCGGTACCCTATATATATGCGCCAGACTCTTGTTTTGGTGCCGTATTTTCAGTAGGCGTCGAAATCTTCGCCTTCTCTACGACGGACACATCATCTTCCGCCGGACGTACAGCGCGCGCTGAAATGCCCGCCGACTGCGCGGGCGACGTAGCTTGTGGCGCCTGAGCCACCTCTCGTGGTGCGGGCGACTCATGGCCCGCCGAATCTTCTTGGTGCGGCGCGTGCGCCGCCTCTTCGTATTGCGGCCTAGGTGCCGCCTCTCATAGTGGGTGTGGCATAAGTGCCACCGAACTGGTGATTGCCAGCGGCTCTGGTACCGGCTGGCGATCCGTATGGGTTGGCCGAGCGGAGTCCATCCAATCTTCGACCCTCGTAATGGCAGTTGCTTGCCCTTCTTCATAAACAGCGCGCGCGAGTTCCGTCCGTAAGCGCGCCTCTTCTGCTCGTAAGCGCGCTCCCTCTAGTTTGGCGCGTAGGTAAACGATACGCGGCGACTCGACTGCGGATGGTACCGGCTTTTCGCTATTTGCAACGGTGCTTGTTGTGGTCTCGGTCGCCTCGGTGTTCTCTGTTGTAACGCTAGTCTCCGTAGCGGACGTGGTGGTACCGCTCGTTTCCTCCTCGCGACTAGCGGCCTCTTCTTCTCGGCGACTCGACGTACTCCTCGTCTCGATCGGCATGGCTCAGTAATCCGGCTCGAATGCGACCAGAAAATGTGCACTACAGCCGGGGGAGCCAGCGGACTGTAAATCTGGTTCTTCTCTCTTCGATGCCCCACCAGCCGTAGTGCTTTGGTCGTGAGCCGGTTGTGCCAGTGAAATAAACGAGACCACAACTTCCTTGCAAAGGTGCTTTATTGTAACGAAATAGCAATAAAGCTAGCACCGTTGCAAATATTTAACCTATTTTAAGGAGAGCCACTACTTGCCCTAACACTGCCCTACTCTAAAACCGGTACCCTATAGATATATACTAAAGCCCAGGAACTTGTCTGGGAAACTTGTTGAGTCGTAACGAAATTGCAACTTTATCGTAACGGAAACCGGAACGGAACTGATTGTATGGCCGCGCTCTCCGATATTTATAGTGCGCGGCCAGACGCGCGGCGGCAATCTTCAAAGAAAACCGGCGCCGGGTGTGGCGCCACAATGTCTAGGATTTGTTAAATCCTACTTTTCGCAATCTAATCTTAATAATTTTATCTTAGGTAGTTTCTCCTACCTCTAATTAACTAGTGTGGCCCTCTATCGAGTGCAACGGTACTACCTTTTTACAAATATATACAAAACAAAGTACGTAATGCCCTAAGACCTACCGAAAACTAATTACAATGTGTTATTTCTTATTTATATACAAGGATCTAACACAAATAAACTTTACAATAACAAACAAGAGTGTTATATACATTGTACGTTTATACAGGACCTCGGAAACTCTTACAATTACAGAGTTGTACGCCTTTTCAGGTCGTACTATCCTGTTAACTATCTTTACAGTACCGAAAAGTGTTTAAACATATGCCTAAAGCTTATACTTACATTATACATACTATTTACAATCATAAAACATTTGTTTTAACAAAGAATTTTGCACTTTTCGGATTTTCGTAATTGCGAGTTCCCGCATATAAATACTATCTCGCAAGAGTCGACTCGTAATGTCGTCGACTGCGTGGAACTCGCTTTATTCGTATTATGCCTAATAGGCAAAGATCATAGCTACATAAAGCCTTATTATTTCTATACAACAAAGCTGTATGTAGGTCTTAGGGCGAATAAAAGGCGAAAACGAACATTATTTATTACAAACAACTTACGAACTGAACGAAATATACATTCTATCCTGCCTTACTATCTATTTACATTAATATTTACAACAAAACGTGTCTGTGCTGCACATTCTCCCGCCTATAACACGCAGTGTTATACTAAATATGGTGCAGCCAGACTAACTTCTTAACCGGTCTTCGCATGACTCCCGCAGCCGTACGTACGTCAGCCACTCGTACCACGCCGTCTGCTCCAGGGTGTACTGCCTCGATGATCCCCGTTGGCCACGTATTTCTTGGCAGCGCGCCGTCAGCGATGAGCACGATGTCGCCGACGCGCAGCTCTGCTCCTCTTCCGTGAGGCTCCCGCCGCTTTTGGAGTAGCGGAAGCGCTTCTCGTACCCAGCGTGACCAGAAGTGGTTGGCCAGCTGTTGTGAGTGCCGCCAGTGGCGGCGGCCGATGGTATCGCCTTCGGAGAACGCGCCCGGGACAGGCACGCGTGATGGTCCGCCCAGCAGGAAGTGATTGGGCGTAAGTGGTGCCGGGTCTTCTGGTGAAACCGACACGTGTGTGAGAGGTCGGCTGTTGAGCGTGTGTTCGACCTCTACCAGCAGTGTGTGCAGTACCTCTTCTGGTGGATGCCGCTGTTGCAGCACGGCGAACAGTGCAGCCTTGACAGAGCGCACCATGCGCTCCCATGCGCCTCCCATGAAAGGCGCGCTCGGCGGGATGAACTTCCATTTGATTGCGTAGTTGGCTGCTGCTTCTTTAGTGGCGTCTAGTGCGGCGCGCCTCAGCTCTGCATCAGCGCCGCGCAGGTTGGTGCCGTTGTCGCTCCAAACCTCGGTGGGGCACCCGCGGCGCGACATCATGCGCCGCAGTGCCATTACTGCGGAGTCCGTAGTCAGGTTGGCGGCTATCTCCAGATGAACGGCCCTTGAAGTAAGGCAGGTGAAAAGCGCCACGTATCTCTTCTCGTGGCGCCGCCCGATGGTCACGCTGTATGGCCCAAGAAAGTCCAGGCCCACGTAGGTGAAGGCTCGCTGATGGTGCGCGACCCGGGACTTCGGCAGGTCGCCTGTAGGCGGCTGTGGCGGGATAGCGCTTCTCCTTCTGCAAAGCGCGCAGCTCTTTACTATGCCGCGCACGGTGGGGCGAAGCCGTAAAACCCAAAATTTCTGTAATATTTCACTCGTAGTTGCTTCCACCCCGCTATGGTGAAGACGCCGGTGTTCATGTTCTATGTAGAGGCGGGTGTATGGGTGACGGCCATCTAGTACGGCCGGTTCTCGTAAGTCTTCACTTATCTCTTCTGCCGCCGCTATTCGTGACTTTATTTTCAAAATGCCTTCTTGATCGATGAACAATGATAACTGCTTCAACCGGCTGTCTCTTGCTATCGCGCTCCCGCCCGTAATAGCTTCTATTTCGCTAGCAAAGCTTTCTTGTTGTGATGACTTTATTAACAATTTCTCGGCGCTAATGATATCAGCGCCATCTAGCGGCAAGTAACGTCGTTTTTCTTCCAAACTTCGTGGCTTCTTAATTTTCTCTGTTTTCCCCGAGCTTTTCGTATACTTTTTTCCCCAATCTTCATCGTTGGAGGCTTTCGGAGCTGTGCGCTTACGCACACCGGCGACACATTGCTTATTTGGTCTGCAGAGCTCGATGAACTGCAGCACGCGCGCTGTTGCACGCACCAGTTGAAGCCACGACGAAAATCTTGTCACATCCGGAAGTGCTTCTGTAATACATATAATTTTTCTAATGTTATTTACAATATTTACACTATTTACAGCTGCCGACGGTTTTTCTTCGCCTGTTATTTCGCTACTGGTAGCGACATCTTGCGGCCATTTGTCCTCTTCTAAGTATAGGAAGGCCGGACCAACGAACCATCTATGTCGGTCTCCAAATTCTTCCGGGATATGGCGAGTAGCATCATCAGCTACATTGTCGCGAGACGGCACCCATCGCCATTCTGCGACCTTCGTAATATCTTCAATTTCAGCTACTCGATGGGCAACAAACGGCTTGAATGCTCGCGAGCCTGTGCGTAGCCACGATAGAACTGTGCGGCTATCTGTCCAGTACACCCTGCGGCTTGGCTGATACTCGTACTCCTCCATGACGTACTGAGCTAGGCGGGCACCTAGTAAAGCTGCTTGAATTTCTAACCTTGGTATGGAGGTAAACTTGAGCGGGCTGACTCTTCCTTTGGCTGCTGCTAGGCTGACGCTGACTTCGCCATCCTCGTTGACTATGCGCCAGTAGACCGCCGCTGCATAGGCAGACTCACTGGCATCCGTAAAGATGTGCAGCTGCCGATCTCGCGCTCGCGCCAGGTTAGAATGTGCGCGAGGTATTTCCAGATGTTCCATTCTTCTCACGTCTTGAAGCCAGCTTCTCCATGTCTTCTCCAAGTTCGCAGGTAAAGGCTCGTCCCATGGTAGTCCGATTCGCCACGTTTCTTGAAGTAGATGTTTCGCGTGAATAGTTACAGGTGTAATTAAACCTAAAGGATCGAAAATAGACATAGCTACCCGTAACGCGTGTCTCTTCGTAGGTGTTTTATCTTCATCGTACACCGCTTTAACATTGAAACCTAGCTTATCGTTGTGAGGTTTCCATTTTAATCCCAAAACCTTCTCGCTTTCTGTGCTTAGTTCCCAATCGCCGCCCAGAGATGGCGCTACTAGTAGCGTTTTAGCTACGGCCGAGTTGTTCGTTTTCCATCCGCGCAGCTGGAAATGCGCCTGTTGATGAATGAGGCTAACCTGCGAGGCTATTCTGATGGCATCTTCCTCACTATCGAAGCTCTGCAGGTAATCGTCCATGTAATGGTTTCTTACCACGGCGGTAGCGGCGTCGGGATAGATGTGGGCGTATTCTTGTGCGTTCTTATTTTTTACGAAGATAGCGGTGCTTGGTGATGACGCAGCTCCAAATACGACGCTGGTCATCCTATACTCATGTGGCGAACCTTTTCTGTCGCTTCCTCGCCATAGGAAACGTAATGCGTCCCGGTCTTCTTGTCGTACACGTATTTGCAGAAACATTTCTTTTATGTCTGCTGTCACGGCGATAGGCAGCTGTCGAAATCTCATTAGCACTCCGGGTAGGTTTTGCAGAAGGTCTGGACCAGCTAATAACATGTCGTTGAGACTTACTCCATGGACCCGCGCAGCTGCGTCGTACACTATTCGCGGCTTAGGTTTTGCAGGATTCACTACTGCAAAGTGAGGCAGGTACCAGCTGGATTGGCTAGGTGACCCGTTGGCAGGTTCGGCGTAACCACTATCAAATAAATGTTGTACCTGTTTTTCATATGCCTCCTTTAGCGCGGGGTCCTTGTCCAGACGTCTCTCTGTATTGTATAATCTTTTAATAGCCAGGCCGCGGCTATCAGGAAACTCGCGGCTATCTTCTTTCCATAATAGACCTGCCTCGTAGCGCCCGTCAGGTAAGCGCTTACACGTACTTTCTAAAATCTGCAGGGCTCGCTGCTCGTTCTGGTTGATGGGCTGGCGCGGAGTGATGCCGACACTGTCCAAATCGAAATAATTTCTTATTACCTTTTCTATATCTTCATCTTGTTCGGCGTAGGCAGCTCTCTGCACTAGGTGGACTCGCTGCTTGTGGCGGTAGTCCACACCATGTAGCACCCAGCCAAGGTGCGTGAGCGATGCTACTGGTTGTCCACGTCTTCCGCTTTTCACAGCCCTCGTCACGATCAGGTGCCAGTTGTCCTGGCCGATGAGCACGGTTGGCACGGCGCGCTCCATGATGACATCTTCTTCTATATCTTCCAGATGTCTGCAGTTGTTGACGATGGATCTATTAACAGACTGTGGCGATAGGTTAAGGTTACCTATAGTTCTTCCTATTATCCGATGTCGCTGATGGTGATGAAGGCCCTTGATGGTGACTGCGATGCGGCGCGACCTCTCTGCGTTGAGTCGCGTGCCGCCAACTGTTTCTATGCGGAACGGCTCTACCGGCCCGCGAGCTCCTATTCGTGCAGCCACCTTCTCTTCTACCAGCGTGACTGTGGACCCTTCATCCAATAGTGCGTATGTGTTCACGCTGCCTCTGGAACCTGTCAGGACAATCGGTACAACTTTAAGGTAGGCGCGTGGCGCGCTTGACTGTGTTGACGCCACCAAGGCGTCGCTGTCTTCTTCTTGATTTTCAGGTGTCCTCTTCGTATAATTGTTGCGGCTATTGTGTAGCCGCCGATGATGCGAGCTCTTGCACCCGTCGATGCCGCACTGCCGAAACTTGCACTCGTGTTTTGGCTTTCTTTTTTGCAGACACCTGAAACATAAATTATTACGTTTTGCCATAGCCCACCTATCGTCAACACTAGCTTTCGTAAACTGTTCACATATAGAGCTAGTATGTGCATCTTGACATATCGCACATTTATCTCTCTTCACTTGCGGTTCATATTTCTGTGTGTGTGTTCGCTGTGTTTTCTTAAAAACTTGCTGATTTTCTTTCGTAGGTTCATGTGGCACCAACGCAGCACACATCTCGGCTTCTTTCATTAAAAATTCACTAATCATTTGTAGATCGGGTTTTCTATCTTCCCGTCTTGCGTACTGGAACCAACTGTGCTGCAACGTATAATTAAACTTCGCTAATAAACTATTCACTGCAACCGTATCGTGTAGATAGCTCTCTCTGTTGAGAGCTCGAATCGTAGCGACGATATTGTTCACTTTACTGGCGAACACACACGTTTCCCGCGCACTTTCTTTCACTCGCGGCAATGACTTGATTTTTTCTAATTCGGCGATCACTAGTGCGTCGGGCCGACCAAACTGTATTTCCAAATGGTCGACGATCTCACTTGGGTCGGTTTCCCCGTAAAACATGCAAGCGACGGCTTCTTTGGCGTTTCCACGTAGACATCTTCGAATTCTTGCCCGATTTTCCGCCTTGCTAAAATATTTCTCCGTATCTCGATACGCCGCTTTAAACTGCAACCATTCTTCACCAGCGCCATCGAAACTTGGTAACTCCATACTATAGCGCGGCGCCCCTCGTGATGCTTCTGCCAGGGCGGACGCGAGCGCGGTGATATCTGCGGCCTTCAATGCGCCAGACTCTTGTTTTGGTGCCGTATTTTCAGTAGGCGTCGAAATCTTCGCCTTCTCTACGACGGACACATCATCTTCCGCCGGACGTACAGCGCGCGCTGAAATGCCCGCCGACTGCGCGGGCGACGTAGCTTGTGGCGCCTGAGCCACCTCTCGTGGTGCGGGCGACTCATGGCCCGCCGAATCTTCTTGGTGCGGCGCGTGCGCCGCCTCTTCGTATTGCGGCCTAGGTGCCGCCTCTCGTAGTGGGTGTGGCATAAGTGCCACCGAACTGGTGATTGCCAGCGGCTCTGGTACCGGCTGGCGATCCGTATGGGTTGGCCGAGCGGAGTCCATCCAATCTTCGACCCTCGTAATGGCAGTTGCTTGCCCTTCTTCATAAACAGCGCGCGCGAGTTCCGTCCGTAAGCGCGCCTCTTCTGCTCGTAAGCGCGCTCCCTCTAGTTTGGCGCGTAGGTAAACGATACGCGGCGACTCGACTGCGGATGGTACCGGCTTTTCGCTATTTGCAACGGTGCTTGTTGTGGTCTCGGTCGCCTCGGTGTTCTCTGTTGTAACGCTAGTCTCCGTAGCGGACGTGGTGGTACCGCTCGTTTCCTCCTCGCGACTAGCGGCCTCTTCTTCTCGGCGACTCGACGTACTCCTCGTCTCGATCGGCATGGCTCAGTAATCCGGCTCGAATGCGACCAGAAAATGTGCACTACAGCCGGGGGAGCCAGCGGACTGTAAATCTGGTTCTTCTCTCTTCGATGCCCCACCAGCCGTAGTGCTTTGGTCGTGAGCCGGTTGTGCCAGTGAAATAAACGAGACCACAACTTCCTTGCAAAGGTGCTTTATTGTAACGAAATAGCAATAAAGCTAGCACCGTTGCAAATATTTAACCTATTTTAAGGAGAGCCACTACTTGCCCTAACACTGCCCTACTCTAAAACCGGTACCCTATAGATATATACTAAAGCCCAGGAACTTGTCTGGGAAACTTGTTGAGTCGTAACGAAATTGCAACTTTATCGTAACGGAAACCGGAACGGAACTGATTGTATGGCCGCGCTCTCCGATATTTATAGTGCGCGGCCAGACGCGCGGCGGCAATCTTCAAAGAAAACCGGCGCCGGGTGTGGCGCCACAATGTCTAGGATTTGTTAAATCCTACTTTTCGCAATCTAATCTTAATAATTTTATCTTAGGTAGTTTCTCCTACCTCTAATTAACTAGTGTGGCCCTCTATCGAGTGCAACGGTACTACCTTTTTACAAATATATACAAAACAAAGTACGTAATGCCCTAAGACCTACCGAAAACTAATTACAATGTGTTATTTCTTATTTATATACAAGGATCTAACACAAATAAACTTATACAATAACAAACAAGAGTGTAATATACATTGTACGTTTATACAGGACCTCGGAAACTCTTACAATTACAGAGTTGTACGCCTTTTCAGGTCGTACTATCCTGTTAACTATCTTTACAGTACCGAAAAGTGTTTAAACATATGCCTAAAGCTTATACTTACATTATACATACTATTTACAATCATAAAACATTTGTTTTAACAAAGAATTTTGCACTTTTCGGATTTTCGTAATTGCGAGTTCCCGCATATAAATACTATCTCGCAAGAGTCGACTCGTAATGTCGTCGACTGCGTGGAACTCGCTTTATTCGTATTATGCCTAATAGGCAAAGATCATAGCTACATAAAGCCTTATTATTTCTATACAACAAAGCTGTATGTAGGTCTTAGGGCGAATAAAAGGCGAAAACGAACATTATTTATTACAAACAACTTACGAACTAAACGAAATATACATTCTATCCTGCCTTACTATCTATTTACATTAATATTTACAACAAAACGTGTCTGTGCTGCACATTATCTAAGTAAAATAATGATATTAACTTAGAGCAGGGTCAATCTAAACTAACGAAACAGGTAATCTGAACCGGATAGAAGCGCTGCGGAGTGGTTCCGGACTTTGGAATCCACAAAATTTCGTAATAATTTACAACAACATTGGGTTACGGTTGTGACTGTTGAACGTTCCATGAGAGCAACGACTTCGTGCTCTTAAGGTTGCTCAAATGTGATAGAAACAAGCAAATGATGGTTCTCCCGATGAAAAGAAACAATCATCGCCTATAGACAACAAAATGATGAGTTGATATCCATGTGATGGCATGATAATACCATACGCATAAATTTATTGGCTACTATACTCTAGGGATTGCGGGGACGTAATAACGTATACGACTTAATACGAGAATAAGTTATCTTCTACCTAATAATAAAATGAAACACGTTACACGACAATAACTAATGTTTTTAGGCCCGAATAAATTGGCGAGCTCGTTATGATAAACGCGAAATCGTTACAGCATTTTTTACTTGCTTGTGTAATTTTTGGTTTACTTTTAACACAGACCGTTCCTACTTATGTTTGTTTTATGCTGGCTTTCGACCTTTGAGTTGGGTTTTACCATGTCCCGTTACAGTTGAATGTGACTTCCCAGTTTTTTTGTAATGTTTTACATATTGTGTTCTATTTTTGGTCCAATGTTTTGTAGGAGTATCAGGAGACCAATCCTATTGTTTATTTGTTTATTTTGAACGAAGTTCCTTATGGGGCGGCGTAAATAACGTCTGTAAAGCTAAAAATTAGCATAATATTTTTATAATAAGGAACTTGGATCCTATCTAGTGTCCCACGACACCACATGGTTTTTGTCTGTTTCGATCGGAATTTAAATGTCTCCTAAAGTTCAATCAAATTTACGAGTGTCCTTCATTGTTCCATCGGAATTCGCCTACGTCTTTCCATGGAGTTTACACGAGTCCCCCATTATATCAGACGGAATTTACAAGTACGTTTAAATCAAATTTATGCAAATCACGTATTTTCAAATAGCATTAATTCGTATTTACATTCAGTCAGAAAAGTATCGGGAGTGGATTTTTTCATGGTTCCAAATTATTATTATTTTTTGTTGTTGGATTGGCATAACTGTTTTTCATTTTGGAGTGGAGATTGAAATGCATCTATGTATTAGTATCGTTGACTAACACCGATAACACAAGCAAGTAATTTGCTTACTTTGGAGTTAGATCAATTTGTGTAATTAGTCCAGCGATATTATTATTATCATGTTTCAACCAAATCCGTTCAGTAGTTTTGGCGTGATTGAGTAACGAACATCTACCCATCCATCAAAATTATTGCATTTATAATATTAATATAGAACGAGGCAAGATCAAGCACGTGTATTAAATTTCGTTAGGGTATCTATACATATAATAAAATCATAGGAAAGTCAAAACTGCACATTGGATTTGTGGATTTTTTTTTAAATAATACTTGGGGCGTGATCTACAATCGATATCGAAGCCAAAAATATAGTTTTTAGAATTTTTGTCTGTTTGTCTGTATGTATGTCCGGGGTAAATTCAAAAAGTACTACATGGATTTACTTCAAATTAGCATGAATATTACTAACAGGTCGGGTCAACATATAGGCTACATATTATTACGCTATCACTTACGGGAGAGGAGCAGTGCGGAGTAAACGAAGTCCGCGCGGACGAAGTCGCTGGCAACAGCTAGTATAATATATGTTTGTATGTTTTTCCATGAATTTCTCGGAAATCAAAAGTCACATTTTCTTATTTAAATCAGGTATATATTCAACTTAGAGAACAGTCTAAGTTTCATCAAAATCGGTTCAGTAGTTTTTGAGAAATGGGTATAATTGACAGATATGAGCATAAATGTTTGTATATCCGGGTTTGGGTGTTCATTATACATATTCCTGTATTTATATATGTATTGCTATGTATTAGTATTGTTGACTAACACCCATCCATAACACCAGCAAATAATTTGCTTACTTTGGGGTTAGATCAGTAAGTGTAATTTGTCCCGTGTATAAAATTATTATTTATTTATTATTATATTTAAGAAGGTTTCATGTTTATATTGTTTTTATTAGTAAGATCATATAGAGTGTGTATTGTAAATTTCATTAAATGAACAGAAACATAGAAACATAGAAAGTTTGTCTTTTTCGTGAAAAAAAGGAAATTTTCGAGTTCCTGAAAATGTTATATAAGGCTTATGGTAAATCGAATTTATCAAAAACTCTTGCTTTTGAGAAGTAAAATGCGCTAAAAAGCAGTCGAGATGGGAATATTTTTCTCGGTCTGATAGGCCATGAACAACTTCAACTGAGTTAACATCGTAAAAAAAATGAAAAAGATTCTCATTCAAATTTAAGAGAGGTTTCTGTGTTTCAATCCATACCATTTTAAATAATCACTTGGGTATGAAATAAGTTACTGTTTGGTCGCATAATCGTCGCTGAGGACAAGCGAGAACGAGTCAATTCCGACCAACAACTGAAACGGATTGTTACTGTGACAGTACGTGGGTTTACGAGTGGACATCGGAGTGGCGCCTTCCAACTGCATCGCAATCGAAAAACCACGCGAAAGTCGACCAAAAGTCGAAGTAACTTTTACTATCGCGGTGGTGTGCACTCAGCAAAAATTTGTGCTGGAAAATCAAACGTTAAATAAATCAAGCGTTTAAGAGAGCAAATTCGACGAATCAGGCCAGATTTGTGGAAAGAACATTCTTGGATTTTGTTCCACAATAATGCGCCTTCGCACAAGGCCATCAATGTCAACAAATTGATCAAAAACTACACAAATACCATCGAGCAACCATCTTATTCACCAAATATATGGCTTCAGTCGACTTTTTTCTTTTTCCTAAACTACGATTACCACTTTGTGGTAGGTAAAAAAAAGTATCTTCACGCCCATATCCCCGAAGGGGTAGGCAGAGGTACAACAAGAGCACCCATGATTAGCCGAAGATACTTGTTCCCACAAATGTGATAGGTGGCAAGCCTATCGCCAACCGGGCACTTTCCAATCCCGGGCAACTTTTGTGTTTCTCAGAAAACTGAAAAAACACTTTTTTTTTTTAAGTGCCCGACCCAGGAATCGAACCCGGGACCTCATGTGGTCAACTCCAACGCTGGACCACTAGACCACAGAGGCGACTAAGTACTACACTTTGTGGTAGGTGCCCGTTTTTATTCGATAGAAGACATAAATAAGAACTCGCGGCGAGAACTAAACTCAATTCCAGAAAGTGTTTAAAAAATGGTTTAATTATTGGATTATGCCTTGGCGTGAATATATCGTTTCTGAAGGAGCATATTTTGAAAGCGATAAAATAAATTTAACAAAGTTTTGATCGTTTCCCGGTACTTTCTTGACAGAGGGGTATTAAGTACGTTATGCATTTTGATTTGCAATGTTCCGCGTATCATTAAACCAAGGTTACCCCAAATAACTTGCAATTCCGATTACTTAATTAATGTTTCATCAAATCAATTACACATAATGCATGTCACAATGAATATTTAATATGCATTGTCATTATTTCAGTCGCGTAGTTGGATAGTCGCACTTCTGTATAGTTGCAGCTACATTATCATGATACGACGAACATTCAGGATGTCATTTACAAACCAAGTACTGTAATGATACGAATAAGAGTGTGCTCGTACACATTGTAGTTAATTGGCATAATAATAATTATTATTTTATACAGTAATGAGTAAAGAATGGAAGCAGATAAATGTTATTCTTAAAAATGTCTTTAGTGCTACGTAAAAAAGAACAGCATATGATTTTTTTATATATTATACATAGCCATCATGACATCTATCTAAATATAAAAATGTTAATTGTGAACATATTTTGTAACCCATAAGATTGATATTTGTGGTATCGTAATTAAGATTTCGTTTCCATTAGAGTTTAACACGATTACATTAACATAAAGCATAAGTAATGCCTGTGTAAGATTTGTGCTCTGGCAACATCTCACTTTCACTAGTACTCTCCATTCCGTGTCATTTCATCACTGAAATTTATATTTGGAACAAGGATACACTGCACGTTAGTAACTACTATAAGTATTTGTGACATGGTAAACAGATTGTCACTTATCTGTAATTCTTGATAAACTCTCAAGTGTTATCTTGGTAATATTCAATGGTTTGTATGTTGACAAATTATTTCCATATTTTCCGTAGAAACATACAACACAATTTAAATTATTACACCAATCTTTGCTATATCAATGCCATAGAAGATTTTTATTCATTTATTTACTTATATTAAAACTGTTTTATTACTAACACATCTATCTACAACAGAATTACCTACTCTAGTCTTGCGTGTTAGGTACCTTAGAACACGTAAGAATTGGTTGAAATGGCCCAAAAGTAATACACCGTAGTGTGCACATACCTACTGCACATTCAATGGCTTATTTTCGGTCTCTATATGGGGTACACTACAAGTTTTGCAATTCTAGCTAATCGGAACTATTTGAATTTCGAATGTTATATTTTTAAAACGTTGCAACCTTCTTAGTAATAAAAAAAACAATTGGCGGGAAATGATTTGTCAATTCATCAAAAACTCCGAAGAGGCAGTGATAGCGTTCAATCAGTACGTAGAAAACATGCCTTCAGATCTGTGCTCCTCCTGTTTTAAAAATGGTTCGAGATTATTTTGAAAAGCAATAAACATAATATTTTGGTTATAACATGTTGTTTTTTAAGTTACGCAAAACTTATAGTGTGACCTACGTATTGCTAGACAAAATGGTGCTTTAATATTTAATTTACAAGTTTTATAATAGTTATGCTACCTATATCTTAAGTGGTGTGGTGGTTTCAACATGACGCTGCTAAAGCTGCAATGCTGGAATACGACATACCGCGACCGGTAAATAAATCATGGAGGTAAGATAAAAAGATAAATAATGTTGTAATATTGGCGATTCTTAACACTTAAAACAGATTAGGTTAAAAAACTAAAACTCGACTACCTTTACGACACTTCCAGGTGCCTACAACTAAATTAAAATCATTTTTTTGTGTTATAGCACTCATGACTCACCCCGTGCTTGGGAAAACTTGAAGAACTTTAAAAACAACAAAGAAAAATATCGACACGCAGGGATTGAACTTGCGACAGTTATACATATGTATACCTAGCGATGAGTACAATCGACGTAATCGATCATGTAGCAAAGAAAAATTTCGCCACGTCGAGCCTGTCGACGCTAGCTCAATGGTAGAGCGTCCCGGTTTTAAGGAGACGGTCGCAGCTTCAATCCCTGCGTGTCGATATTTTTCTTTGTTGTTTTTAAAATTTTTCAAGTTTTCCCAAGCACGGGGTGAGTGCTATAACACAAAAATAATTAGAAACACGAAAGTACTGATCAAAATTATAAATGTGGATTTCATCTGTAACGATGAACTCATTTAACTAGTTATACGTATGTATACCTAGCGATCAATACAATCGATATAATCGATCATATAGCAAAGAAGAATTTTGCTAGGTCGAGCCTGTCGACACTAGCTCAGTGGCAGAGCGTCTAGGCTTTAGGAAGACGGTCGCGGGTTCAATTCCTACGTGTCGATATTTTTCTTTGTTGTTTTTAAAGTTTTTTAAATTAAAATTAATCGGGAAAAATGTACTTAGAATAATTACATAATAGTTACTATTGTAATTGTTGGTAGATGTAAAAAACACATTGCCAGCATTATAGACTTTATTGACACGAGTAAATGCATACGATCAATGGCGAGAATCTGTCTCACCTGAGGTTCGCAAATGATTTGTGGTAATCTCAACATCAAAGGAGGAGCTTGAAACAATGTTAAATGACCTAAAAAGAGAGAGCCGCAAGGTAGGACTGAGCATGAACCTGGAAAAGACCAAGGCCATTACAAACGGAGAGCAAGAACCTATATATGTAAACAACAACGAAATCGAATATGTAAATGAATACGTTTATTTGGGCCAAATAATCTCCATTACAGATGTAACGTCAAAAGAAATCGATAAACGCATTGCAAACGTCTGGAAACAGTTCTGAAGCCTGAAAGATGTGTTCAAAAATAAAGAAATGAGCATGAGCATAAAACGTATACTGTTCAACACGTGCGTATTACCTGTACTCACATATGGATGGCAAACGTGAGCGTTCAACAAACGCACTAAAAGAAACTCGAGACCTGCCAAAATGCTATGCAGAGAAGTATGATGGGGGGAAAGACTGTAAAACAAAATGTCACGATAATCATCAAAATGCTTAAATGGAGATAGGCAGGCCATACTGCTAGAGGAATATACAAGTGGTCGAAAGTAGTGATGACACAGGGAACAAGAAAAGAAATCGAGGCAGACCACTTAGGAGATGGATAAACGAAATTAAGGCAATGGCAGGCGGCACTTGGACATCAATAGCCAGAGAAAGAGAAAAGTGGAATCAGTTGGGGGAGGCCTTTGCTATAAAAAAACACACACAGATATTACAACCAATAAAACAACTGAAGAACCTAACCAACTGTGAAATATCTGACAGAAGGCTTTTGAAGAATTTTGTTCATTTACAATTAAGACGGAAGTATGAGAAAATTTTGCTAGTTAACAATCGTTTAACTTGTTGAAATATTAATTTTAAGTAAAATTTCCAACGGAAATAAATTATTTATAGTGTTCAGAATACATCATATTTTTTTCAAATTTAAAAAAGAATATTCTATATCTTATATAAATTAATTTATGTGTCTTAATCGCTTTTGAGGTTGTGCACGCAACTTAAACATGTCGTGCAGAGATCTATTTTCAGTGTTAAATTAAAATTATAAATAATGTAGATAAAGTTCCGGGATCAAAGAGTTTTTTTTTGGAAATTTCCTCCTCTTTCCGAATCTTTTTTTGAAATTTCTTAAATATAAATAGTTTATGAAATATTAGCAAAAAACGATATGCCATTTTTTTTATCTTTACTTGTTTATAACTTTGCAATTTTTTTAATACACGCTTTTAGCACATTTTTCTAGGTGTCATTCAGGATCCAATGAGCTATCACACATAATTTTAAGAGCAGTATCTCTATTTTAGACACTTTTTAACTCATCGCGCAGGCTATGGGTGTGGGTTTGCGTAGCACTCACCTCTCTCACAATGAGCTTCAAAGGCTGTGATCTGTGGCTCGCTCGCCCGTCGCGTCATTCCGAATCTAATGAGCTATTGCACATAATTTCAAGAGTAGTATCTCTATTTTAGACGATTTTCCACCTGTCGAGCAGACTACACTTTCAATTCAATATTTTGTTCCTAATTTTAAAATTTGGCCGGACTTTTAAAGTAACTCTGTATAGGTGTACAGACGCACAGCATTATTACACATATACAATAACCATGACAAGAGCAAGGTCATAACCAAAATTTTAATTGTAACTATGTATACAGGTGTATTGTCATCATGACACTAGCTATAGGTATGTGAAAATTTTAGCTTTTGTATTACGTTTAAAACGAGAGTTGTACCAAGTTTTTGTAACCAATTTCGTTATTCCACACTTATTTGGGGAATTTGAGCTACATAGGTGAGTGATAGAGAGAGAGAGAGAGAGAGAGAGAGAGAGAGAGAGAGAGAGGAAAAGTGACTGACCAGCACTTTTGTTAATAGTCATTTACACTGTAATTCGTCAATTGTATAAAAAAAAGAGTCATTTACCATTTGATCAACAGGACAATTTTCACATGGTCAAAACTATTTTCAATTTAGTATTGTTTATTTTATTGTGTGGTAAAATTTAGGATTTGATGTTATGATACAAATTAAGCTATGTATATTGTATATGCATTTATTTCCACAATGATACTACTGTGAGTCACATTAATTTATTTTTATGTTCAAAGTAATTAGGCCTGTTAAGCCACTTATTTGTTTTCCGTGGCAAAGGCAATTCAAGTAATAGCATTTTAATAAGGACAGTTTATGTACATGTAATGAAAGCTTTTAGTGATTATTATTTTCATCTGATTATCTTTAAAAGAAGTGGGATTATAAGGAATTTGCTTAGTTACCTATATTTTTTGTGAAAATCTACAAATGCACAAGAAAATATATCTTAAGTTTAAGCTTGCTTTAAATATTTTCCTACAGCTTTTACATTTATAAATCATTAACTACTATTACAGTTGGTGATACTGAAGAAATCAGTATTTAATGGCAATGAAATCTTCTTTCTTTTGATACTCTCCACAATGGCTGAGTACTTTGAATAGGAAATGCAGCCCAAACCTACGCTGTACTTTTCATAGTACCAAATATTGATACAAACAAACATATTTTCACATTAATTGTCATATCACCAATTTCTTTTCTAATTCATGTCTAATTCAAATCAATTTTAAATTTCTTGTCTAACCTATATATGTGGTAGACATTATAAAAATCTTTATTCTTTGTAAAAGCTAATTAAGATAACAGGTTTAATAAATTGCTTCCTTAGTTTGAGCTAGCAAGTTGAGGTTTATATAGTTTTTTGTAATATGTTTTCCCCTATTGGTCCTGGGCTCCTTTGAAGAATAGGCCAACTGTTGTTCTGCCAGGCAGGTCGTAAAAGGTGACTGATTGGCTATACGAGTCACTACCATTGTGGCTACTAGGTGGTAAAGTTCTGCATTGTCTCGCCCGGGTCTGGTACCATGGCCTTACCTATTCCTGCCGCTATAGCGTCAGTGCTTGTAACTGTCGTGTTCCGGTTTGGAGAGTAAGGTAGCCGGTAAACTTATGCATGTGGCATTAGATCTCGCCACAAGATAGCAACGCATCATTAACATCTTTAGTGTCTAGAGGCGATGCTGTTTGCTATCTTCCAACAGAATCGCCTCTAGACAAAGGGTCTCTAAAGGGTTAAATGTTTCGATATTCCGAAGCTGATATGGAAGCAGCTATAGAAGAATGCAGGCGTGGTGTTCCGACGGCTACTGCGGCAAAGAAATATACAGTTCCACGTGTAACTTTGCTGAAATTATAGGGGACTAAACTGATTGAGGGCCACACTGGGGATGTTCGATCCACCATGGACGCCTTGCTCTTAGCACTATGCCTGGATGACAATCCTGGTCCGGATTCAGAATACCATCGAACGGTGAGGGTTGCAGCAGCTTCCGTTTCCTCCGGGATGGACACGGTTCCTCCCAACGCTGACATGGTGGGTTGAATTATAAATAGTTTGCCAAACAAGGCACCTGGTTGGGATGGAATTACGGCTCAGATAGTGAAGGAAGTATGGAAAGCAGCCAGGACTGATTTAATGGAAGTGATCGAAGCTTATTTCGCTGAAGGGAGGTTTCCGGAAGTGTGGAAGCGGGGGAAATTGGTGGTGCTCCCGAAAGGAAACGATAAACCCTTGACCGATCCTAAAGCCTATCGTCCGGTCACATTGCTACTGGTACTGGGCAAAGTGCTGGAGAGGACGTTAATTGAAAGCGCACCGGAAGTATTCGCCAAAGTCTCGGAGAGACAGCATGGATTCGTGGGGGGGAGGTCGACAACGTCAGCTCTAAGTGCGATATTAGACAAGGCGAGGAATTCGGAGGCGACCTATGTCCAAGCAATATTTTTGTATATCTTCAGGGCCTTAAACAATGCCTGGTGGCCTATGAATTTGTTGAAGGCAAAAAAAAGAGGCTGTCCACCAAACATTTATAAAATGTTGGTGGACTATTTCGTGGAATGTAAAGTGGGTCTGTTTGTTGGTGGCCAGGCTGCGTGAAAGGTCTCGACGATGGGCTGTCCGCAAGGTTTAGTGGTAGGCCCGGCGGTCTGGAACTTGCACATTGACGACCTACTCAAATGGCCTATGCCAGAGGGAGTGGAGCTAGTGGCATACGCGGACGATGTCACTGTAATCATTGAAGCGAACTCTCGTCGCGAAATTGAAAATAAGGCGGTGAAGGCTCTTCATGAAATCTCGCAGTGGGGCGAGCGCAATAGGCTTACTTTTTCCACGAGTAAGACTAGGCAACTGACATTGAAGGGAAGGTTCGAACGACCGCCGGTGATTAGAATGGGAGGCGGCAGTTTAAGGAGCGCCGACGATGCTGTTGTTCTGGGGGTAACCCTGGACTACAGGGGGTCATTTGCGCAACACGCAATCGACATAGGCGTAAGGGCGGCTAAATTTTTCAGCAAGGTATTAGAATTTCATCGGCTACCTGGGGGGTAAAATATAGAGCACTCAAGACAATCTACAAGGGTACGTACGTGACCACGATAACTTAGCGGCAGCGGTGTGGTACAAAAGGGTCGAGGTGCGCCTAGTGCGCAGCGCAGTGCTGAGGTCGCAGAGGTTATCGCTGATCCTGTTGACTAAAGCTTACAGGTCGGAGAGTACGACGGCCCTTCCAGTACTCGCAGGGGTTTTACCGGCAGACTTGCAAGTCAGGGTCGTGGAAGAGATAACAGCGAGTGCGGCAGGTCTGAGCAAGGCGGAAGTGGGTGCTTTGAAACGTGGCACAATGGACCAGGTTCTAAGGATCTGGCAAAAAAGTTGGGAGGAAAGCGAAGACTGCTGTGCCCTCCATCGCTTCTTCCCGGACATAAAGGACAGGCTGCGGGCAAAGTGTAAATCAAATGAGAGGCTAAGAAGGCGAACGAGTGTCGTTTCGTGTGTAGTTTGTTCCCAATTGGGAGTACAGCCAGACTGCCCCTTCAGGGGAGAAGTCTTTATGGACAGAGGACGAGATTTAAATAACTTGGAGTCAAGAATTGCACAGAGAAGAGAGCCTCAGAGTAGACTCTGTGCATCTCCCTCGCTTAGACCCATATAACCATGATTAGTTGGTAGCGCCATGGGTTGGTGGTGGGTCTGCTCTTTTTCCCAATGCCACACATTTACTCCAGTCAATGGATGTCGCAGTTTGCCTTAAGAGATCATGGATAGCTGCTGTGTATTCTTGGCGGTTAGAAAATATTATTTCACCCATTTTACACAAAGTAAATTTTTGTCCTTTGTTAAACAAAGTGTTAACAGATACATTATAGCACCCACAATATTCAGAAATGGTTGTCGTAAGATGTGGCCTAGTACCATGGAATCCTAATGAAGTATTCTAGAGTCTTCAAATAACGAATATACTGAATTAGCACATCATAAGCACACATCTCGCCTGATGGTAAGCTAAGGTGTGGCCTAAGATGGAACACGCTTCCCTAAAAGGTACCTGTTCACTTTTCTCTTGAAGATCCCCAGGTTGTACCCGTCAGGGAATACAGACTCAGGTAGCATATTCCAGACTCTTGCGGTTCGGATCAAGAATGCCGAATTGAGCCGCTTTGTTCGGGTACATGGAATTTCCATCATATGGCAATGCCTAGTATCTGTGCACCTCGACGATCGATAGAAAAACTAGCCACTCTACGGCGATGAGCGAGGCTCTGAAGTTTTTTGCCTACCAGATCATCGTCATTTATGAGCCTCTTAGCATGCCGCTCTATCGCCTCAAGCGTCTCCAGCTGGTATTTGGGGGATCCATCCAAGAGGTGAGGCAATATTCCATGCACGAACGGACTTGTGCTTGATAAAGATTGAGCAACTGTCCCGGGCTGAAATACTGTCGCACCTTGGCCAGAATACCAAGCTTTAAAAGAGCTGCCATTCAAGACTGGCTTTTAAATAAAAATATTCACGAACCAGATATGGTTAAAGCTACGGTTTTAAAACTGATTCCATGTAATGAGTCTTTTAATAAGTACACTGTAGACGAAATGGCAGCACAACATGGGATTACAGTTTTAAGACTGCCCCCTTACCTTTGCGAGCTGAAACCTAACGAATTGATATGGGCACAGGTAAAGGGGCATGTAGCACGTGAGAAATTTTTTTGAGGAAGGCATTCAAAAAATTACGGCTATCGAATGGTCTAAATGCATATTCCATGTTGTCAAAGAAGAGGAAAAAATGAGTAGGCACGATATGTTAAGTGACAACATCACAGACACATTTATAATAAATGTTACAGAATATAAATAGCGATAGCGATGACGGCGACGATTTATAAAATAAAATATTACCATAATACATCAATTAGTTTAATTTCTCATGTTCCTTCATGATCACATTTTTTTATTTATTTCACACACAATTATTAAAGGAAACTCTCAGGTCCTTAATAAAATTAATTGTCATAAATAAATTATCCGTTCAGAAATATTTAATTTCCTGATTTACTTAGTTTCTATTAAAGTACTAGTTGTTTAGATATTCTACTATAAACAAGAGGAATCAATCCGGAAATACTCCATTTCCATATTGAATAATTTTGCAATGTCACTAGTACTTGTCATCAACTTTTTTCATTCAAAAGTTTTGAGTGAAGTACTCATCGCAATACTGAAATTGTCAAATCTGAAATCAAATTGAAATTCTGAGTATAGATGCACACTGCAGCATGCTGCATGAATTATAAAAGCTTTTGGTGAATCCTGCTGGAACAACTAATTTTTCTGGGATAAAAAGTAGCCTATGTGCTATTCCAAGTAATCATCTACATGTGTGCCAAAGTTGGTCCAAATCAGTTCAGCTGTTTTTGCGTGATTGAGTAACATCCATCCATCCATACATCCAAACATCCCAACTTTCACATTTATAATATTAATATAGTTAAAGATTTATTACTATTGGTGCTTTGCCATCCATATGACAGGTCAAAGTGCTTGCGTAGGCTACCTTACCCTCACTACCAGAACAGTGATAAACAGCAATTCTGCAGACTCTGAAAAAGCAGTGATACCAAACCCAGGTGAACTATTGCAAAACTCTAGCACCCTCCATTCATGACGGTAATGACATTTGTGGCCAATCGTTTATCTTTTACGAACTGCCTGGCAAGAAGATATATATTTTAATTTGCAAAAGAGGCCAGGAAATGTAGAATAAAAGATTGACCACACATATATTCAATGTGAATGTGGATTGATGTATTTTATTCCATAGCTATCATGATTTAAGCCAGGCTGACCACTGGACCAAGGAGCAGTTACACACAGTTACATTAACATTAATTTAGAAAGACTGAGAAACCTATTGGGAAACACAATTGTAGTAAAACATGTTTTAAATAGTAATGTAATTTCCCCCATGTTGGTCCGGGCTCCTTTGAAGAAGCCATCCTGCCACAAGGACATCAACGCACTATTTACATCTTTGGTATCTATAGGCGATGGTTTCTCTGTCAGGACAGAGATTTGCTTGCTTGCTATCTAATAATATAAAAAAAAATAAGAAATATGAGGACACTAGTTACCTACCTACATATACACACATATATTCTACATTAAAGTGAAAATTAAATTTGCAAGGGTATTTTACCATTTGGAAGTAATTGGAGCTAAATAAATTTTCACATTATAGTGTTATTCATGTAGTGGTTTGATTCAAGGCCATGAAGCATTGTTTAGCAATACATTTTGTATTGCTAAACAATACTTACAAAATATATACATTGTATGTTATTCATTTTAAATAAATTGTTGGAGTCAATTACAACTTTTGACATATTTTTTATTAACACTTAACTAAATTGTGTGAGAATTAAATGTATTATTGGACAAGGTTAATTAATTGTAGATACATGCTACTTGACTGCAAAATTATATTAAAATTATTCAGATATCAATAGATTATTGAATTTGGTAGGTATGTTTATTGAATGAATAAAATAAACTCACCTTTTCCAATTCCTTTTCAATTTCTGTGGCTCGTATGACCAAGGGCCCGCGCACGGCATATTGTAACTTGACTATATTAGGATTTATATTTTCGATAGTAACTGCTTTCGATGCCATGGTTCTGTGGTTAGATATGTTATTAAGCGTTATATCCACCGGCTTGGTTCGTCCTTTTGCACTGTTCAACACGCGACTGGCGTTAGCGAGCGTTCTGCTTATCTTGTTCATCGTGAAGGGTGACAGCCGTGACATGTTTGTAATGCAATCAATGACAATTCAATACGTCACTTCTTAACCAAAACAATTTATTACAATACCTTTTAAAAACTTATTCAAAATCACTGAGAAGTGTCTATTCAATTTTAAATAAATAAGTGGATAAGATCTTAGAATCAAAATATTACTGGCTTTCTATTACGTTCTTGCTATGCATAATGTGTATTTAAATTCTGTTTACTAGTACTAATGCACTTATGACAAGTTCTGATAACTAAATTAATGTGATTAAATTATATTCAACTATTTAAATAAACTTAGAAAGGTTATCAAATATCAATATCTTAGGGTTAACAAAAATTATGTAAGCATATTATAGATTTAAGTATTTCAGACACTGCTCACAAATATCGCATTTTTTATTATAGCACAAGTAATCCCAGTATGAATTATTGTAATTTTTAAATTTTTTCGGACATATTCTGAAGAATTTCACGATATGTGTAAAAAATTAAAATTCGTTAAATGCTGACAGATAACATTTGTCATTTGACATCAATTTGACATTGACTATTACAATCAAAGAGTATGTAACGTATTTAATTACAATCAGCTGCTGCCACGAAATAAAGAAAACAAGGGGAAGTGAAGAGTGGGCGTGCCGCGTGCGCCACTATTATGCGCTTTTACTCTAAATTGCCTTAGTGATACTTACCATATCATTAGGAGATAGTCGTCGTGCGAAAATCTAGTATACACTGAATTATGCCGTATTGTGCCATCCTTGAATGCAGAAATGATAGTAGAATACAGATGATTAAAAATGGTGATATTTCATATCATTCGAAAGTACAATTTTCATTTTATTTTAATTAAATTCCTAATTTAATATAATCTCTAATGATATAATAGAAAGTCAAACTAAAATCAGCTGTACACCTTACATATAAAGTTCATTTTGGGTTGACCTAATTTTTCTAGAAAGATATACGTAATGACAGTTATTACGTTATCGTTCTAGAAAGTTCTCTACTCAAATATGATCAACTGAAAACTACGTGCTGCCATCTATTGTAGAATAGCGAAACTATTACGATCTTAAGTTTCACTATTGTACAAATAGATGAGTCTATTTTGAATAGACTACAAAAGAACGTAAATACTCTTTTTTTTTTGTAGCAAAATAAAATTAATTGTAACGCAGTTTGGTATATTTTTAAATGTTCTGTTTGTGTGTTTCGGATTATTGCTGTTTAAAATGAAAACGACCAATGAAACAATGTTTGCATTAGTAGTATATATGCAATAATGCTTATTTTATGTGTGAGTGTGGCGATCGCGGTCCTGATACAAATGTTTGTACTTGCCAATTCCGCTTGTTTTCTTTATTTCGTGGCTGCTGCTGTGAGCTGTGATTTAATGGTTTTGTCTTTGGGTATAATTAAATGATTATAGGTAGGTACAAGCCTTAAATGTTATAAGCCTAATACATTGACGTGTATAATATTAATATTATACACGTCAATGGCCTAATATTATAGCTTCATGATTATAAGTACAATTGAGTACAATATATGTTTTCTGTGAGTACAATACTCATTATACTAGGTACGATTGCATGTACTAGATCCATGTAAACCAAATGTTTGGAAGAGAGGTACATCACATCAATTTAGATGACTCTGTTCTCACTTTGATTATATTATTTATATCAATGGTTCTCTATTATTAATATTTAACTCAATTTTATTTCTCATCCTATAAATGTCAATGCCTCACTCTTTTCCCTGTAATAGTAATTATTATAGCCCAAGGAACTTACATACGATAACTGGAATTATTACGTAGCAATATTTGAAAAATAAAAATGTACTTTATTTCGTTACCTATAAAGTTGACATTTGTTTCTTACTTAACAGAGGAGAAAAACGTTCTGAGCAAGACAGCGACAAGAGTGGATGTTGTCCCTTTCTTGCAATTGCCAGTATAAATAAAAGTATCTGGTGGTAGATTTTTATATATTCGGTAATCGTTTTCATTCAAGTAATCCCTTTCATTCATTCATTCAATTAACACAATGAGTTATAAAATGTGCTTATTTTAATTATTACCTAATTACTTATTCAATACAAAAACTGATTCTAAAATTAGTAGAATTACTTAGTAGTAATTTGCAAACTACGCATGGCCGCACATATATATGGCGATTGGCGCTTTATTTAGTAGAAAGAGACACTCCACCCATGTCGTGGTATAACTTCGGAATGATTTTGAAGCGCGAGTGAATATTCCGGGAAGAATGTAACTTCCCTGTTATAGCCCGATGTCATAGACTAAGTTAAATCTCAAATAAACGTTGTCGGCAAGTTAATTGTAAAATGTATATTGTTAGAGATGTGATAAACGGCTTTTAATAATTAACACGTTTAAACGTTTTGCTTATACTTTTAAGCGTGCTTAAAAAGCGCTTTTCGTTTAAACGCTTTTTTAAACAAAAGTTGTTGATCATTGAGAAGGTCGATTATAAAATGAAGATTTAAGTGAATTCGTGGCGACCGATAAAGCCGAGAACTGAAAAAAAGCGTTCAATGTTTTGTGGTTTTATTACTTATTACTAGCTTATAAAAATGAAGTGTTATCAAATACAATACAAATTATTATACAATACTAGCTAATCCGACAAACGTTGTTTTGCCATATAAATTATTGAATTAAAAAATAGAGGTTGATGATAGAAGGGTGAATATTAGGGTTGTATGTATTTTTAATGTTACTTTATAAAAAATAAAAATAAAAAATTTTGTCCTAAAAATAAAAAAAACAATGTTAGGGGTGGACAACCCTTATCACTTAGGGGTATAAAAAATAAACAGTAGCCGATTTTGAGACCTACTGAAAATGCATATAAAATTTCATAAAAATCGGTCAAGTCGTTTCGGAGGAGTATGGTAAATAACATTGTAATACGAGAATTTTATATATATATATATATATATATATATATATATATATATATATATATATATATATATATATATATATATATATATATATATATATATATATATATATATATATAAGATACTTTGTCAATCAATCAACTTCCCTTCGTACTTTTTAGACTTCGTACTTTTAAGACCATCTGAAATGAATAGTAACACAATAAACACTTTTTTATCCATAACCTAATTTCAATCATTAATATAAACAAAATTACTTTGAAAATTTTTAAAGGGATTCGTGTCATGTTCGTACGCGCGCTAAGTAAAATAAACAATTGATGAGCTCGCCGAATTTCTTCAACAACGAAAAGCGTACTGGAACTTGAAAAAACGTAAGCTCTCAATTCGTTCTAAACAGTACTAACTAACCAAAAACGGACACAAATATTTCGTAAACAAGTAGAAAATAATTTAGCCGCTTAATACGATAACCAATCCAAATTGTTACCGTTCCTTATAAGAATAGTAATAAGGTTGTTAATGCAATCATTTAAAAAAATATATTGAGTCTTAGAGAATAGAAATAAGGTTCTTTATTTTGTTTTATTTTGAATTTTAACGTTATTGAAATAAGGTTACTTTTCGTCAATCATGCTAATATGGTATTTAAATTTTTGTATCTTAAACATCAACGTTTAAACGAAAACAGCTTAAATTCGTAAGCGTACCTATAGGCTTATTTTGAAAAGCCTAATTTTTAAGCCTATATCGTTTAAACGCCCACGACTGTATATTATGCTTAGTGCTGTTTATACATCTTTAGAATCTTTGTATTGTTGTATTCTAACTCCTAATTTATTTATGAGTTTGTCTTAGTTGGCAGCAATATGTCAAAAAAGAGTACTATTCATTTTTCTCCGACTATTTAGTTTAAATTGTGTAATGATCTAATAATAATAGACAAGTTTAATCGTATACGTATGTCAGTCTTTCATTAATTGTCTGTCCTGTAACTGTCAATAATTACTCGGTCTCGTTAGTTATCCCGTATTTCTACGTCGTAAGTGATGCAATAGAATGTGCGATAATCTACACGGACGCTCAAATAATAGACATTAACAAAATCAATCAATCAAATTTATTTTATAGAAACTTAGTATAAGTTTCACATACGTAAATAACTAACTTTTAGGTAAAATAGGTAACAATAGGTACCTACATTGTGTATTATGTTTCGTACCTATTTATAAAAATTAAAGCCGAATAATACATGGCATTTATTATATAAGTATTATTACAAATTAGGGGAGCCGCCCCTGTACACAAATGCTTAAATGCATTTAGTCCCTTAAACATGTTTAGAAAATGTCAAAACGCCTTAAGGGCGGCTTGCACCAAAATGCTTAAATGCACTTAGTCCCATAAACATGTTTAGCAAATGACAAAACGCCTTAAATGCTGTCACTTTAAACGTATTTAGTGACTTAAAATGATTAAAGCATTTTGGTGCAAACCGCCCTAGGTGTACAAAACACTCATAATTGCCCCGGGGCCCCAAGTATAAGAAAAAAGCCCCCACAAACGGCCAAATAAAAAAAATTGTAAACCAGTTAACCTGCTAACCACCCATGAAACTTCTCACTAAATTGAGGTAATTTAAACTCAAAGAAGGAAAAATTATGTCTAAGCGTACGTAGGTTTTTCAGAGTTCAAAAATCTAAACTTTGTTAATAAAAACCACCAAGTGCGAGTCGGACTCTCGCACGAAGGGTTCCGTACCATCATACCAATAAAAAAAACAAAAACACGTTTATTGTATGCGATGAAATTAGAAGTACATGTGAAGGTAACGTATTTGGCTTTGAGGCAGTGGCCAAGTAATGATCCTGGTCAAAAGCTGTACGTTCCTCGGCTTCAGCTTAGCCCTTACGTGGCATGGGTAAGTGAAGAACTTCAGTCCTAGGGTCCCTAGGATAATTCATGCTCCACGTATTATTTAATATTAACGGAAATAATTACTTACTAATAATTTTTCTTTTCTCTCTTACTCTCTCTAACGATTTTCTAATGATTAGAAAAAAAATTAAACGTTTAAGTCCGTCAGTCATCAGGGAGCCAAATTCACACGATAAATTAAAATAGTTTTTATATAAAAACCAATTACTCACTAACAATTTTTCTTTTCTCTCTTATCCTTTCTAACCATTCTCTAACGATAGTGGTGAACTGCCTGCTTTATGCAGATGACGCTGTATTTCTAGGTTCAACTCCATTCATAAATGTGACATCACTGGTCACATTTATGAATGATGATTGTAAGAGAGAGATTGTATGAAGTATGGGCTTACATTTGAATTCGAAGAAAACTAAAGTCCTAGTATTTTGAAAGAGAAGAAATCAGAACGTATGTAAGAGTTGTGGTCGATGATGTAGTGCTGGAACAAGTGGATGAGTTTGTATATCTTGGACTAGCTGTTGCCCGCGACTTAGTCCGCGCGGACTTTGTTTACTCCACTCCAACTGGTCATAGCGAGATGTTATATAATATAATATAATATAATATTCACAGGACAAATTACACTTACTGACCTAAACCCAAAGTAAGCAAATTATTTGCTTGTGTAATGGGTGTTAGTCAACGATACTAATACATAGAAATACATATGTAAATACTGGAATATATTTAATAAACACCCAAACCCGGAAATACAAACATTTATGCTCATCACGCAAATGCTTGTCCCCGTCGGGGATCGAACCCGAGCCCCGTTGATTGCGTAGTCAGGGCCGCTAACCACTCGACCAACTTATAACCTTCCTCGATAAACAGGCTATGCAATTCAAAAAGAATTATTCAAATCGGTTCAGCAGTTTTCGAGATTACCGCGTACAACCAAACAAACAAACTCTACAATTTTATAATATTAGTATCGATGTGCTTTCAGCAGCGATGGAAGGTATACCTTTGATGTTGAAAGAAGAGTGTGTGCAGGGAATAGAGAGAATGGAGCGTTAGAGAGATTACTTAATAGCACAGTTTTATGTGACAGGGCTAGACGGGCACCCGTCTAGCCCTGCATAATTATGTGCTGATCCCAACGCTATTGTATAGAAGTGAGAGTTGGGTATATCAGAAAGGGCACGAAAGTAGAATCAACGCGGTCGAGATGAGATCGCTACGAAAAATATGTGGTGTAACACTCGTGGACCGTGAGAAAGAGAAGGCTTGAAAGAAAGTGTCGGTGTAAATATGAGAAAGGCCATGCTCCGTTGGTTCGGACATGTAGAAAGATTCATAGATGAAAGGTTAACAAAACAGATAAACATTGCGAATGTGGAAGGTTGTAGGTACCGGGGAAGACTAAGACTGACATGCCATAAGATTGATCGAATACTGTCCGAAGGTGGTATCAAGATTCTTCGCGAGCGGCGTGTGTGTATGAAGAGGGTGATGAATGTGGAGGAAACGGGACAAGTCTGCAAGGATCGTAATGTATGGATGTATGGCACTCGGTACTCTCTACCTACCCCGTAAGGGATGTGGCGTAAAGATATGTGTGTGTGAATAATTGCTTTAAGAGCGTCCACTTATATCAAGAAGTGCCGTCCCTGACCGTAGAAAAACACATTACTTCTGTATGGTCGGTCGGTAAACACTATATTCCATTTTAATGCGGCCATATATATATATATATATATATATATATATATATATATATATATATATATATATATATGCATATAGATGTTGCATATAAAGATTATCAAACAGCAGAACTACTATTTTGCTGCATGTGGTTACAAATGTACATTGTACGTGCCTTAAAATCAATTATTTAGAAGCTGGTATTAAAAATCTGAAACCTTAGCGTATACGTGTAGAATGCTAAAAGCTACTTTGTGTTATGCGACAAGAAATTCAAGACAAACATCCTGATCCTCCATGAGAACCTTCTCCTTATTGGGAAGTCATTTGAAAAATTAATAATCTATTTTGCGTTAATTTTAATTCTGTTAAAAATATTAAGCACGTGTAAAAGCAAAAATTATTTTCTATTTATCGTACTCATGCATTGATAAATAACAACATTTCGAGATTTTCATTATTAATAGTAATCACTAATTACAATAATAAAGCAAAGACATATAATAATAAAACAAGCACTGTTTATGTCATTGAGGCAAGAAATATGAACTAAAGTATATTCTAGCGCTGATGTTAATGGTTTAACAGCTAATAAATAGTTAAAAGTGACATAATAATATAATTTTTCTTGTCATTGTTTAGATAGGGCTTCATCAGGGCAGATCATAAAATACTATAAGATTGACACTATTGCAGTAGGAAATGGTAAGGCGGTGGTACCAGACCCGGGCGAGACAATGCAGAACTCTATCACCTAGTAGCCACGATGGTAGTGACTCGATAGCCAATCGGTCGCCTTTTACGACCTGCCTGTCAGAACGGCAGTTGGCCTATTCTTCAAAGGAGGCCGGGAACAACACGGCGAAAAAAAACTCTAGTGAATTTCCCCCTTTACTTCCTACCGCAATAGCATCAAAGCAGGTAAATCACATATGCATGTATAATTACATAATATCCCGCCACACTGATATGAACGCATCATCAACATCTTTGGTGTCTATCCGCGATGGTTGTCTCTTTCCATTACGAGAGCCATCTGTTTGTTAGATTATAAACGCAGCCCGTTTCTATTTTCGATACCGTCACAGAATATTATATAATAGTACAACATTAATATAATTTTATATCAATGTAGTACAAGATACAGTTGCCTAGTAGAGTTTGAATATTGTGCTATCTGTCAATAAATTTATGAACTTTTACTCTTTAGACTTTCTAGGCTAAGAACTTAATTTTAATTTTTCAAATTTTAAAGAGATGGCGCTTTATAAATTACAATATTTCTTTGTAAGGGCAGTACACACGACCGATTATAGTCAAATTGCAATGATTGCAGCACAACAAGTAAGAAGCTGGTACCAAATCTGGGCTCGACTTTGCACAGCTGTGTGAACCATACAGAAGACACAATCGCAACGGTTTTTTGATATCATAAGGCAGCAAACAAGCACATGGCTCACCTGATGAAAATTGTCTATTTCCGCCTGTAGATAATATTATATAAGTATAACGCACCATTATCATATTTGATATCGCCTATAGATATCAAATGTGATAATGGTGCGTTGCTATTATATCAAATATGATAATTATGCGGGATAGCAAAGCCACATGCATAAATGTACCGGCTACTTTACCCTCCAAACCATGCATGGTACCAAATTCGGGCGATATATTGCGGAACTCTATCACCTAGTGTCACAGTTTAAACCAATCGTTCGCATCTTACGAAATGCCTGGCAGAATGGCAGATTGTTTATTCAAAGAGTCCTCAGATCAACGCGGACACACCTTAACCTAATCTCGCTTTTAAGATGCCTGAGCGTAAGCCACTGAACTATTCTTCAAAAGGGATCCTGATGTATTAGATCTTTTTCTATTGACATGATATGTCTTTTAAATATAGTGAGTTCCGTTCCGGGTAGCAGGAGCTATAAGGAAGCACTTTCGTATATTAATAGTAAACATTTTATCTGAAGAAAACTAATAAACAACTTGACGCTCTCGATATGAATTTGGCAGCGCCTATAACTTTTAAGTGTATGAGTTCGGAAGTATCTCACGGGAACACGCGTCCGTACACAAATATCGTGTCAGCACTTTCTGACGGAGATGGATCGGCGCAGCCACTCCGATGTTGTGTTTCGATCTGTTCTACGTCATTTTGTTTGATAGCCTAAAAGACCACACTTCCACATAATTTTTATTACAATGATTGAGCAACTGAAACCTTGTAAGCCTTTTCACGGATCCAAATATAATTTTATTTCCAAAAATTCTTGATACATAAAAGAACTAAATCGTTGATCTAGTGACTTGTTTATTCGATCCAGACGGTAAGGGCTCGAGTTCGATTCTCGGATCGAACAAAATGTTATTGGGTGTTTAATTTTAGAAAAACCTTAGTAGTAGGCTAGTGCCTAGTGTTATAAGAACGGAAAGTTGTTGCTTTCAGTTATATCGAATAAGAAGTGACACTTGACACACTTACCAATACTTAACTGTATTGGCAAGTATGGCGATGGAGGTCATCGTCCATATTTATAGCTGACAAACTGGTGATTTTTTTTTATATCATAAGATAGCAAACAAGCAGATGGCTCTCTTGATGGAAACAGACATCCATCGCCTATAGACACCAAGATGTTAATAATGCGTTGCTATCCTTGTGCCAAATCGTAACACGACAGTGACAAGCACAGACGCTTTTGTGGCAGGAATAGGTAAGGCGGTTGTACCTGACCCGGGCGAGACTATCGTAAGCGCTATCACCCAGTGGCCACGATAGAAGTGACTCGCATAGTCAATCGTTCGCCTCTTACGAACTGCCTGGCAGAACAGATGCTGTATTCTTAAAAGGGGGCCAGACGAATACATTCTTTCCATCAGGAGACCCACCAGCTTATGATATAAAAAACAAGTCAACATTTTTTTCTCGTGTTTAATCAAGCAGACGTTTGTCAAAGAAATCTCAGGTAGTTCATCCAGGAGTCAAATCAAATGCCCCGCGTCCACCTGCACCAACATGAGTATCACTCGACGTACAGAACGTTAAATAAATTAATCATGGATGGCACTCTGATATAAATTCACGTTTCCAGCGGGCGAGCTCGGCGAGCAATCAATTTGCAGGAGAATGGGCGAGCGGTCCTGGGTTCCGGGAAATGGTGTTTCTTTTGCTCTCTCCGCCCGCTGTCGTCGTGTTTACAGCGCTCAATTGGTTTTCCGTTTCAAGGGAAACTGTCATTTCAGCCATTTTAAATGTTAAATCTGTTTTAGAAAGATTTCAACATGAAACAGGCTAATTATTACAAGTTTTTATTTCACTTTCAGTGGATATACCAATTCATCCATTCAATGTTGCATTTAAATGTTAAACTAGTTTTAAGTATTTTTTACTTAGTAAAAGAAAGTTGCAGACCAAGCTCAGCCCGGTGTTAATGTTTCAACATAAATTTACTGTTATTATTACTTTTATTATTTCGACTATCTGCCATTTCGTCATTCAATTTGGCAATTCGTAAAAGGCAATACGTGTCAGTACCGCCGTGTCTACTAGGAGGTTGAATTCTTCTACGTCTCGCCCGAGTCTAGTACCACCACCTTACTTATTCCTGTCGCAATAGCGTTAGTGCTTGTCATTGTCGTATTCGGGTTTGGAGAGTAAGGTAATCCGTAAACTTAAACGTGTGGCATAGCACCCCGCCACAAGAATAGCAACGGACCGTTACTACTTTTGGTGCATACAAGCATAACAAGGAAATGGCTTTTCCTTGTTCGCTGTCTGAAGATGCAAAGGAACGTAAATGTTTACCGGCTCTCTATTTAAACTCTTGTCTTTTCCTAATTTATGACAGCAAAATACAAATAGTTACGTAGCTTTAAGGTAACGGCGGTAAAGTGCTGCTCGGGTATTTTATGCCGTGTATCCCACCCGTGAGACGCGCTCTGTGAAATTTCCAATTTACTTATATTACGAATTGTTCCCGTATTGGTTCTGGGCTCTATTGAAGAATAGGCTAACTGCCGTTCTGCCAGGCAGGTCGTAAAAGGCGACCGATTGGCTGTTCGAGTCACTAGCATTTTGGCTACTAGGTGTTAGGGGTCTACATTGTTCGCCCGGGTATTTGGTACCAAGTCTACCAACGCCTTTAATATTCTTGCGGCAATAGCGTCAGTGCTTGCCATTGTCGTGTTCTGGTTTTGAAAGTAAGATAGCCGGTAAACGCATGCATGTGGCATTGCCATCCCGCTACACGGATAGCAACGCACCATTAACATCTTTATTTGCTATCCAATAATATAAAAATATAAGTAAAAGCAAAGCGTACATCATAAGATTGTATATCACGAATCACAAAAATCACAAACTTAATATACTTTAAACCTAAGTCGGAGACCCGCCAGCTCAGGCGCCGTCGTTTGTCCCAAATCGTTGTTCTTTTTTTATGAGATGCCAAACTAGCAGATGACTCACCTGATGGAAAGAAAAACCATCGCCTATGGACACCACAGATGTTACTGATCTGTCGCTATGCGTGTGGTGGAATGGAATGCCACATGCACCTATATACCTACCTTACCCTCCAGACCGGAACACGACAGTAACAAGCACTAACGTTATTGCGACAGGAATAGGTAAGGCGGTGGTACTAGACTCGGGCGAGACGTAGCAGAACTCAACCACCTAGTAGTCACGGCGGTAGTAACTCGTATAGCCAATTGTTTGCCTATTATGAATTGCCAAACTAAATGGCGAAATGACAGATAGTCGAAATAATAGTAGTAATAGTACAGTAGATTTATGTTAAAATATAAAACACCGAGCAGAGCTTGGTCTCCCACTTTCTTTTACTAAGTACAATATATTTAAAACATGTTATAATTCTTTACACGCTGTATATATGAACCTTTTTACCTAAGGGCAGTTTTTTAATTTCCAAGAACCCACGACACACGGAATTACGATGGTAGTGACAATTGTATAGCCTTCGGTTTATACGAACTGTCAGAATGACACATGTTCTATTCTTTAAAGCGAGCCCCGACTAACCCGGGACAATCAGTCATTTATATCTGATATTTCTAGGCAGCGATTGTTTTCTACACAGACAACTTGATAGCTATCTTTGCAAAAATGCCAGTAAATACAGAAAAACAAATGATTTTATAAACATTATGCATGTGGCATTACGAACCGCCACAAAGATAGCAACGCACCATTAACATCTTTGTTGTTTATAGGCGATGGTTATTTTTTCTATCAGGAGTGCCATCCGCTTGCTTGATATCTTATGATATAAAAAATATATATTTATTATTATCATATTTTATATTAACAATAATATTAATAGGAACAGTGAGTTTAATTATGCGTTGTCATTATGTTTGTGTAAACCGTGCGTGGACCAATAAATTCAAAGTCAATAATCATTAAATGTATGTAAATTGGTGCTTCGTGTAATTCAGCAGTTGGTTCAGTTATAATACATGGGGCACACTAAAAGTTTTGCACTTCTAGCTAATCGGAGCTATTTGAATTTCGAATGTTATAAATTTAAAAACGTTGCAACCTTCTTAGTAATAAAAAAATTCGTCAATTGTTTTTTTATCACACATCAAAGTTCTACGCTTAGAGTAATAACGCTATTATTCTATGGTTATTATTCTATGGTTCTACGTACGCAACGAAAATGGAATTATGTCGAAAAGATTTTAGAGCTATGATTTTATATGATTTTAAAAGTTCTCTTTCTACGCAAAACTGTGCTGCTCGTCTTCAAAATGCTTTTGGGAGAAGCACATTGTTTGAGCACCGTGAGGCGATGGTTTGCTGAATTTGAAAGAGGTCGAGTTTCTTTACATGACGAATTTCGTGAAGGGCCGCCTTCAACTGCCGTCAACGAAAATAATGTGGCTACTGTTAAGCGGTTAATTGAAGAAAACTCCCGGATTATCTATGAGACATTTCGAGGACTATTGGGGACAGGTATGAGCCAAATTCAGAAAATTTTAGACGAAGAATTGAAAGTTCGAAAACTTTGTTGTTGTTGGATCCCTCATGAACTGACAGCGGAGCAGAAGCGGGCTCGCGTGGAATAGTGCTCACAGATGCTACTGAAGTACGACCACGGACACTCTAATGCTGTTTACGACATTGTCACAGGAGACGAAACGCGGATTTATTGTTTTGAAGTCGAAAAAAAACAGCAATCTTGTGAATGGGTGTTTGAAAATGAGAACAGGCCAACAAAAGTGAGACAGGCGAAAAACGGTATAATGATAAAAATGATAGCATTTTTTCTCAGCTACGGGTCCCATCTGTACAATTCTACTTGGAGATCAAAAGAGTGTAAATGCCGAGTGGTATTCTACCATTTGTTTACCCAGGTTACATAGTTCGCGAAAGACGACTCTAAAGCCGCATTCTCCTACACCATGATAACGCTTCATCACACACGGCCAACAAAACAAAGTCATTTTTCCAAGGCTTCCGAAAAAGTACATCTCGTCAGTCATCCTGCGCATAGCCCTGACCTAGCACCCTGCGATTTCTGTATTTTCTCCAAAATCGGAGATTTGATGAGAGGTTTTAACTTTTACCAACTCCGAAGAGGCAGTGATAGCGTTCAATCAGCACGTAGAAAACATGCCTTCAGATCTGTGGTCCTCCTTTTTTAAAAAATGGTTTGATCGCATGAAAAAATGTTTAAAATATAAAGGAGATTATTTTGAAAAGCAATAAACATAATATTTTCGTTATAACATGTTGTTTTTTTAAGTTACGCAAAACTTATAGTGTAACCTACGTAATTATGTGCTTCAGTGAGATATTATATAATGTATTACGTACTCTATTGTTAATTGTAGCACATCGATCGCTTTGGTTTTTATCATGAAGTATTCAGCTTCATAGTTTTTACTCTAGTACCTACTAGTAACTGCAGTAATTGACAGTGTTATCTATATATCAATATGTGAACGAAAAACTTTGGACCCCTTTTTAAACAATAGCGCTAACGGTGGAGTATGAAATTTGGAACAGTATTATTAAATGAAATGCATTAGAAATATATTAAATTAATAAAAATAAACATTACACATACTACAGTCATGTGACTTACATGATTATATGCACACATATACTATTTTCTATTAGTGAAATAAAGCTATTAGTGAAAAAAAAAACAATTTACATGAGAAAGTTGTGTCTAAAAAATGACAACTAACAAATGAAAGAAATATAGGGGGAATACAGGAATAGATAAAATATCTCCTTACCTATTCCTGTATTTCCCCAAAATAAAGGACTAGCATCCATGCCTATACCTAGGAGTATACTCAACTGCTATGCGTAGTAGGAGGTAGTACCGTGGTTGGTAGGTCTCAAGCAACTATATAGGAGTCAAGATCGTGATGGCAATAACACGTTTAACCTTTTATTTATGTTTGTCACTGTATTTGTTTGTCATTCTTAAAGTATTTCGATAAAAAGAACATCTTAGCATTTTAACGGATTTCAAGACCCTCCATCAACCCATGGCTCTACAGACCCCTCGGTCATACGGATCTCGTCGTAGCTGAATCGTGGGAGATGCCCGGGGAACGTTTCAGCGTTTTCGCTCTCGTGCATGTTCTCTTAGCTCCCTACAAGTTCTTCCTACGTCCCTAGATTCACTCTCCAGAGTCAGGTAGCGCCAGAGAGCTCACGGTCCTGTAGGCTTTTGTTAATAAAATTAACGCCGGCCTTTGACATCGTAAAATTTTGATGCTTACAGCAAATGACTCCGCTCTATGCTGCCAAATCAACGTAGCATACGTTATGACAGCAACAAAAGTACCTTGATACAATATTTTCAAGGCTTTGTAACGCATACCCCGCCCAGAAGCTGAAACTCGCGACATTTTGCTAAAGTGACGCGCTGCCCGTTCCCCAACAGATTGAGCATGTATTTTAACGGATTGTTCCCCGTGTTGGTCCCAGCCCGGCCCACTTTATAGAATAGACCGTTTGCCGCGCCAGGCAGTTCGTAAGAGGCGAACGATTGGATCTGTTAGTAACTACCATCATGGATACTAGGTAGTAGATTTTTGCATTGTCTCACCCGGGTCTGGTACCACCGCTTTTCTTATTCCTGCCGTAATAGACTTCACTTGGATACCAATGCAATATTCACATCTTCTACAGGCAATGGCTGTCTCTTTACATCAGGAGAGTCATCTGATTGTTTGCTGTCTTATAACAAAAAACAAATACTGCTCTATTGTTTCTTAATTACAACTAAATTATCGGGTTAAAAAGAATAGTAATATTATCGCAAGATAGTTCATTTTGGCAGCTAAACGAGGATATAATTTAATTTCTGTATATTTATTTTGTATAATGTACTAATAAATATAAAGAAACTAAATTATATCTTCATTTAAGCTTTAAAATTTTAAATTTTTACACATTCATGACTCGTAATTCTGTGGTCTTAAGGCACAATCTGCTTCTAATCTTTAATTCCCGCAGAAGTAGAAAATAATAAAAATGTCCGATAAAAGCGAATCCCTTAAATAAAACATTCTCCGAAGTGTCATACGTGAAATCTAATTGAACGGGCCATAAAATATTGTCCGACCCGTATTCAGTATTCCCTGGGCGTCCCGAACCCAATATTAATCAAGCTAGAAAGCTATTTTTACACGGACGCATTGTTTGATTCCATTCTAATTCCCAATTAGACAATCCTAAGACCTTTTTCCGTAATTGCTTATTTTATAGCACAGATTAATATTCATATTGACAAAACATAATTATAATAGGTCGGGAAAAATGTTTTTGATGTGTGACATCACTTTCCTGCAGTCTGTGGGAGTGACTTCGTGAAATACAGCGGAACTGTGCAACAGGAAGCCGGGCAAGCGCGCATTATTTAAATTGACCACAGACCACATGAATACTAACAGACACGCCACTGGGAAGGAAACGTGTCGCCGCGCATATGAGCAAACGCTCCTATTACTGTCAAAAATGTCATATATTTGTAGGTTATATTATATTGTGAAAAAATAGAAATAAACCATGTTGTACTGTTTTATCGTACCGAATGAGAGGACAATTTGAAACTAGCTGCACCGTGCAGCCCGTTGCATTGTAAAGGTTTTTGTATTAATCCCACGAGAACAAATCTTTTTCCAAGATATAAAATAGCCTATGCGCTGTTTCAGGTCATCGTTTACCTGTGTGCCAAATTTCATCCAAATCCGTTCAGTAGTTTTGGTTTGATTGAGAAACAAACATCCATCCAACCAAATTTTCCCATAATAATACTAGTTGCCGCGTGCATTACAAAAGTTATTGGCGAATCCCGCGGGATCATTCAATTTTTCCGGGATAAAAGTTACCTATGTTCTATTCCAGGTCATTATCTACCTGTGTGCCCAATTTCATTCAAATTCGTTCAGTAATTTTTTCGTGATTGAGTAATAAACATCCATCCATCTATCCATCCAAACATCCAAACTATCGCATTTATAATATAATTTATACTTTCCATCGTCGGCACTTGGTGAAACTGCATCATATTGATTATATAATATAAGCACTTGTACTGTTTCACAAATGTTATTTAAATTTTATTTATTACACAATCACTTTTAAACTGACAGCCAACCGGTTTCGCCTATTAAAGCATCATCAGGGCTTTCACATTAACATTTTTCATTATACTATTGTAAAACTTAACTAATGAACATACACAAGGACTTTAATAACTAAAATGCGAGTACATAAGGTAGATAACAAAATAATTATTTGCTAAGTACCTTCATATACAGTATTGCCAACGTCAGATTTTTTCCCTAAAAAGTGGGGTAAAATAGTAATAACATTTAAGTTAAACAAATAAATTAATGTCAATAAAAAGTGATAATTAAATTAGAATAATTAAATATTAATTGTCAAATTGCAATAATATATTTAAATGTCAAATTAAAATAATATATTTATATGTCAACTAAAAATAACTAAATGAAACATGTCAGAACCGAATAATACATAATAAATTAATATTGAAATAATATTTGAGGTTATTGTTGGATTAAATCTAACCTAATGTCGAATTAAATAAATAAAATTTAATATGTCATAACCGAATAATGAGATAATAGTAAATATTGAATAAATATGATGTTAAGCAAAATTAATATTTAACAATGGGGAACTATTTAAATCAGTTTGTTCATTTAATAATAGCGGATTATTCTTCATTTTATTAATTTCTAAGGCCTCTAAAGCATCTAGCTTCCTCCCTTTTTCGCAGGAATGTAAGGTTGAAAATTCCCGACCAGGGTCGAAAGTATGATTTTCTGCGTGTAGGTGTTTGCCAAATGCGGATTCCCCCTTTCCACCGTGCCACACTCTTATATGTTCTTTCAATCTGGTTGAAAATTGCCTCCCTGTTTGCCCTATGTAAGTTGCTTTACATATCCCACACTCCAGTTTGTACACTCCACTTCGAGTAGCCGAAGATGATTTGTCCTTATTATTAAAAAGAAGATTTCTTAAAGAATTTCTCGTATAGAACACAGGTTGACAATCGGATTTTAATAATCTTGAGAACTTATAGGAACTATTGCCTAAAAATGGTATTCTAGCCAACTTTTTATCATTTTTAAATTTATTCTCTATAGCTCCTGGATACAAAGCACGAGTTATAATTTTTTGTTGTTTCTTTTTGAGTAAATCATCAACAAGCTTTGGTTTATAGCCATTATTATACGCTATAGTTCTGATGATGGAAAGCTCACATCGGAAATCATCTTTATTTAAGGGGAGTGAGACCAATCTATGTATCATTGCATGTAAGGCTGCATGTTTATGGGCGATTGGATGGTTTGAGTCTGCTGGAATGATATTGTCACAGTATGTTTCTTTCCTAAATATTTTGAAATGCTGCTTGTTATCTTGAAGTGTAATAGTTAAGTCCAGAAAGTTGATTGTCGAATTGCCTACCTCCATGGTAAATTGAATATGACTGTTGATTGAATTCGTATGAGACAAAAAGCGATCAAGATCTTCTTTTGGGCCAGTCCATAAGCACAAAATATCATCAACATATCAATGCCAGTAACAAATATGTTTACGAAAGATTTTATGACTAAGCAGTTGATTTTCTATTCTACTCATAAAAATGTCTGCGCACAGTGGTGATAGTGGGCTTCCCATGGCGAGGCCATCTATTTGTTGAAAAATTTGATTATTAAACACAAAATAGTTCTGCCCCAAGCATACCTCGAAAATATGGTTGAAATCCACAATTTTTTGTGGTTCTATCCTTGACTCCATCATGATATCATTAATTGATTTCAGGCATTCTTTAATAGGCACACTTGGAAACAAATTTTGGACGTCAAAAGATACTAAAATGGCTCCATTAGGTACTTCTATGTCTTTAATTTTATTTACTAAATCTAAGCTGTTTTTAATTGTGTGTGGAGGGGTAAACTTTGTAAGATATTTAAATATTTTGTTTGTTTCAGCAGCTAACTTATAATATTAATATAGATAATATAGATATAGATTAATATAGACTAGCTGCGCTCGGCATCCCACCACATTATAACAGTTTTTTTTTATAGAAGAGGGGGCAAACGTGTAGGAGACTCACCTAATGGTAAGTGATTACCGCCGCCCATAGACAACTACACTACCAGAGGTCTTGTAATTGCGTTGCCGGCCTTTTAAGAATGAGTAAGCTCTTTTCTTGAAGGTCCCTAAGTCGTATCCGTTTGGAAAAAAATCTGCCGATAGCTGGGTCCACATAGTAGTGCGGAGCAAAAAATGCCTCAAGAATCGCACGGTTGTGGATTTCCAGACATCGAGATGGTAAGGATGGAACTTCGAACTTTGTCGCTATGTCCGATGGTGAAATTCGGCGGCAGGAATTAATTCAAACAGTTCCTCGGAACATTCCCCATGATAGAGCCGATAAAAGATACTTAGTGATGCCACATCTCTACGTAACACTAAAGAATCAAGCCGATTTGAAATAGTCCCATCATCGACCATTCGAGCCGCTCTAAGTTGAATGCGATCAAAAGGAAGGAGCTGGTACTCTGGAGTCCCCGCCCATAAATGAGAGCAGTACTCCATATGAGGCCGGATTTGCGCCTTATAAAGTAATAAGCGGTGGGCCGGTGAGAAGTACTGCTTGGCCCTGCTGAGAACTCCCAGCTTGACAATAAATAGAGCAAGAACATGTTGTTCTGTAATGTATTTTTGTGTGGAGGCCGCCTAACGAAAACAGTGACATAAATCCTCGCTACTGTGAAAATAACAACGTAAGTAGATGTTTGCTACGATTATTTGAGTCTACAACACTTTCCACAATATTTTCTGTAATTAGACTTGTATATAATTCAATAGAATCTAATATATTTTTTAAGTCATAACAATTCAATAACTTGGCTTATTTTTGGTCCAGTGGCTTAAATCATGATGTACAAGGTTCGATCCAAGACTCGGACAAAACCTTTATAAGATTTTTTTTACCATTTTTTGGTCTATTCCCAGTTTCCCACGAATGCTGCAAAAGCGTCAGTGCCTGTTACTGTCGTATTCCTATTTGGAGGGTAAGGTAGCCGCTAAACTAATGCATGTGACATTGCCATCTCACCACACATATAGCCAAGCACTATTAACATCTTTGATATAGGCGATGGTTTTCTCGTTCCATCAGGAGATCAATGTGCTTGTTTGCTATCTTATGATATAAAAAAGAGTGAAGCGGTGCGAGCCCGCTAGTATTATTACTATCTGTTCCCCGCGACTTTTTCCGTGTAGCCCAACTCATAGCTTCTTGTAAAAGAGTAGCCCATGCAACTCAGCGATAATGTAGTCTCTATATTGGTGAGAGAATTTTGAAAATCAGTCCAGAGTTTTTCAGTTTATCCATTACAGACAAATCTTTCCTCTTCATATATAAATATAAATTAAGCGGATAATACAAGTATTTTACCGCCTCACTCAGTGGTCCAGTAGTTAGCTGCCCTGACTACGTTTTTGATGGGGCACGGGTTCGATTCCCAATAGGGACAAGTAATTGTGTGATGTGTAAACATTTTATAATTCTGGGTTTAGCTGGAGTGGGTGATATATTTTCAAATGTATTTCTTTTTATCAGTATCGTTGACAAACACCTATAGCACAAGCAAATAATTAGCTTACTGTAAGGTTAGATCAGTTCGTGAAATTTGTCCAATTAATACTTATTTAATATCACATTAATATTAATAACCTGTTCACGACAGATAGAGGAAGTTACAATCCTAGTGTGCTTCAGTCCTTACCCGTTACAACCTGAATTATATCATGTCGAGACAATAACTATACAGTTTATTATATATACTACTCACCCCACGTCGTCACATATAAATTTTCCGATTCTGAGCTGAAAGCCCCCATATTATATTTTATAGAACACTCGCTACATCATATTAGTAGGCTGTTTATGGCGGCTAGTGACAATAACTACCAGTTTAGTGTGGTTTACTCGTTTCTATAAAATTCATGTTTTTTTGTCATCCTGAGATAATCCTGAGATAAACTATATCGTTTACAATTACAATAACTTGCTTCACGTCGTTTGATATTTCGATCAAATATAACCAGAATCACGATCGCGGCCTTAAAAGTGGCTAATAAAGTAAGACCACCAATTAATGTGTAGTCTTGTTTCATCCAATCACAGCCTCCATATGGACGCGTAAAGTCTTGAAAACGTCTATTGTGTAGCATGTAATTGTAATTTTAAACGTTAAAGCCATTAATTTAAAGTTGATTTTTCTAATGGCCTAATAAAGTTTTATTGGCTTTCTTCCGTAAAGCGGAGCACTAGTAGAAACTTAACCATAACGTACAGAAATATGGTTGATTATTATTAAGATACTTTTAGGACGTTGCGATATTGTTTATGTTTATAGTTATAATTCTCGAAATCTTTTGATTCTCTGAATCTTGTTATTTGTGATAGAAAGCTTGATATAAACATTCTCAGTCTATTCTAAAAACCCTGATATTAAACTTTCTAGAACACTTAGTACATGGTACACTTTTTGCATCGGTCTCCAAGTCGGTCGTTCCTCGTTGCGAACACCGCGACCTGTTTCTGAAACTTGTGACAATTTCACGCATTGCCGACTGCGGCGCCTGCCAAAACTCCGTTCCACTCATGAAATGGGGAATAACATTGCTGTTATATTCACAACTTATCGTTACTTCCAAAATAGTTTTATTTATATACATAAGTTTTATACGTAAGTGCTAAATATAGGGTAACTCTTCCCTTAAAAGATACAATTAAGATATACTTTATGTATAATTAAGATACATATTTATATAGGTATAATTATTGCCACCCAGTTAGTAAAATAATCATAGACATACACAATATTCGGACCCTCATACATTACAATTAGAATGTATCAAACACTTAAGTAATTTGGCTGTATCAAATATTACTTTGATGGTGCGGTACGATACAATTATTACTATTAAACATGAGACAGAGCTGCGACTGTAAGAGCAATTTACGATCTTAGCGCAAGCGTTTTGTCACGAGAAAAATCTAAAGAAATTAACATTCTAAAGCTTTTACAATAAATCTTAATGCTATTAGGATTTACCAGTTCATAATTTAAAAAATGTACTAAAACAAAACTATACAAAAAAAAATTATTATGAAATACCTAGATTCTGATGTAACAAACAAAAACATCAACCGATTTGAGGACCTCCTCCTTTTTGGGAAGTCCGATGAAACAAGATATTTTGTATGAATCTAATCATCATAACAACACATGCCCAATTAGTTTCTTTCATCGGATCTTCTCAGTGTATGGCGATGTTACCGATTCGGTAGTATTAAGACGCGTCAAAATAAATTGTGAAAAGTTTGATTTCTGATTTCTGATCGTAATATTTCCTCATTTAAAACATGTAATGTAAACAATACAAAAAATACACGGAAAGGCAGGGCATGTATTACATCCCCAGAGAACACATACTTCGGAAAACAAAAAAGTCAGTTTGGAGGGTAAAGTAGGCGATGGACTTATGCATGTAGCACAATATCCTCGTTACAAGCAAGTATCGTTTAAAATGCACCATTATCATCTTTCTATAATGTTTATGCAGCAGCGTCCTGTCCAATTTAAGCAGATGTCTCTCCGGATGGAAAGAAACTACCATTGCATGTTGTGTTGCTATCCATGAGGCGGGGTTAGAATACCACTTCGTAAGTTTAACGGCTACCTTACCCTCCAAACCGGAACACGGAAGCGGCAAGCACCGACGATATTGCGGCAGGAATAGGTAAGACGGGTACAAAACCCGATCGAAACGTTGTAGAGCTCCAATACCTAGTTAGTAGCCGTTATGTTAGTGATTCGTAATCGTCTTCTCTTTCGTTTTACGATATATCTAGCAGCAAAGCCCTTGATGTATTCTTCAAAACGGGGCCCGAAAAACATTATATTTAAGCTTATTGCATTACATCGCTCCACGCGGGTGGTTTTGCATTATTAGTATGTGTGATGTCGTAAGTGATGCTTGAAGGGTTAGGAATCAAAGATGATACCTTGTTTGAAGACTTTGTACATACCTATACTACTTTATGTATATTGACATTTTAATTTTACTTATTTTCCGACATAAACTTTAATAAATTCATATTACATACCTACATAATTTTAATTTAAATTATGAAATAATGTATATATCTCCAATAACATCTGTAGTATTCTTCCCCCTAATTCAGGGAACTATTTAATCGCTGCAACTTTGTCATACCTTCCATATTTCTAAATATAACTGTCTACCTTCATTTACATGTTGCTGTTGGGTGTTGATAAGTTGTATTTATAAACAAACAAGATATCTGTGCATTGGGTACATAGTAATGTATTTTTGGGATGATGTGTCCAATTAAGTATATTTTAATTTGTTTTTTATTTTGTTATTTGTATTATGATATTGTATTGTTTTTTTAATTTTCTTTATTTTGCATAAACTATTAATTACTGACATATTTCAAGTGTAAAAATTTTACCTACGAAATAAAGACATTTTGAATTTTTTTTGAATTTTGTTTGCTATCCTATGCGTTAAATAAAACCGTGAGTTTTTTCCCATTTTGGGAGGACCCCTTTTGAAGATGAGACTATTTTCCATTCTACCAGGTAATTTGTAAAAGACGAACGATTGGGTTAAGCCATCACTACCATCGTGGCAACTAGTGGTAGAGTTCAACAACGTCTCGTCCGTTTTTGGTACCTCTGCCTTTTCGCTAACCTGCCATAATAGCGTCAATGTTTATCACTGTTGTGTTTCATACAAGGTAATGTGGCCGGTAAACTTATACATGTGGTATTATAATCCCGCCAGACGAATAGCAATGTATCATCAACACTTTGGTGTCTACAGGCGATCGTTGTCTCTTTCTGTCAGGAGAGACGTCTGTTTGTCATCATCTAATATAAAAAAAAACAAAAAGTCAAAAGAATTGTTTCCACATTATTTATACACAAACAATTTGTAGCATCCCCTTAGTGCAGTAGTAAATAAAGTATGAACCGTCTCGGAGTGCGGTTCCTTGCCGTAATCAAATGAGCCCATTGTCCCGGGCTGGCCGGCAGCCAAGCCCGGGATTACATCCGTCGCGGCCTGGATACAACACTTTTTCTTGTTTCGCTTTTATCTATGTCCTTAGGTTTTAAACATTTAATTTTCCACAAGGTCTTATATTTATTTTTATTGTTAGCCGTTTTGGCTGCACTCGTAGATTATTAGGCTGGGAGTACAATGTTTGGGTAGCAGACTTAATGTTAGTTTTTGTAGCCTTTTTACTTCATATTATAGTAAACAAGCAGACGGCTCTCCCGATGGGAGGAGAAACCATCGCCTAAAGACATCAAAGTTATTGGTGCGTTGCTATCCGTATGGTGGGATGGAAATACCACATGCACAAGTCTACTAACTACCTTACCTTCCAAACCAGAACACGACAATGACAAACATTGGCGCTATTGCGTCAAGAATGGCGGTAGTACTAACTGCGGTTGCGGAACTCTACCACCTAATAGCACCGATGGTAGTAACACGTATAGACAATCGTTGGCCTTTTACGGACTGCCCGGTAGAATGGCAGATGGTTTATTTTTAAAAGGGGTACGGACCAACAAGGAGAAATATTTTACTCTCCAAGCCAAAACATAACACTGAAAAATAATGACTATTGCGGCAGGGAATGTAAGGTGGTCCATTCTACCACCTACAATTCAAGATCGTGGTGTCATATTTATTCATTTGCCTTTTACGAACTACCTGGAAAAGAATGCAAATATTCCATTTGTCACAGGCGATCCTGACAAGCATGAAAAGAATAATCTTTGTAGCAGAAATGGAATCACCAATCGACTTATCAGCTAATACTCTGTAAATGTCCAAAATGTTTGAATTAGTCCGCCTACTCTGTGAGGTCCGCCTACTCAACTTTAGTCGATTTGTTTTTTAGCAATAATAATAAATCATTCGCACTCTCCACCCAAACCTCAAAAGTAACAATTAGCCAAAGATTGATGTTTTGTCCCGATATAAGACACAAGATTTCTGTCCAGGGTGTGTGCTTACCACAAATTAAATTACTTACATCACAAACAAACTCGAGAGAGAGGGCTTGTTACTGCCGTACTTATTTCTGTCAGCACTGAGCCAGTGCTTTTAAAACAATAATGAATATCCGGTGTACATATTACACAAATTGATCTAATCCCAAAGTAAGCAAATTATTTGCTAGTGATATAGCTGTTGGCCAATGATACTAATACATTGGAATACTCACAAATATTAATACTCTTTATAATAAACACCGAAACGTAGGAATACAACCATTCATACACATCACACAAATTTTGTGCTGTCAGGTATCGCACCCGAGTGGGCTTTTCTCTGTTGTGTTAGGTTTGGAGGGTCAGGTACCCGGTAAGCTTATCCATATGACATTAGCTGGTTTCGCGCCATTATGGTAGCCCATCGTTAAAATATTTGGTATTTGAGATCCATCGTGTCCCTTAATACAAGCATAAGTTTCAGTACCATGGCTTTATATATGTATTTTTGCTGCAATAAATGCTTGTCAGTATCATATTTGGGTTTGTGCGCTGAAGGAGATGGTACATTGCGCATGTGGCATTGTGTCTTTGCGAAGCTGTAACTACTCTATATAAAACTCAGCGTTAAAACATTTGGATTATCATCAATGGTTAATTGTTAGCTCTTACTGTTTACTGTCACAATGTATAAAAACAAAAATGATGTGAGTTCGGATTGCCTTCTAATTGTTGGTCCGGGATGGGAGTTATTGCGGCATAACTGCATTGTTTGCTCAACTGGTAACCAACGTAATGTGTTTACGCGTATTTTATGTGAGCTAGAGAGTTCGCCGTAGTACTTCACAGGGGTGACCAGCATTTATATTGTAGAATCCGGAACATAAAATGACATTGACCACATTTACAATTTTAATTGAATTTTTTAAAACTTTCGCATCTTTCAGCACATGCACAATTTGTTTGTATGAGGTGGTAGTGTTACGTTATATTATGCCCAGGTTTGGTGCCACCACCTTGTTCTTATCAGCCGCAAATCGCAATAGCATCAGAGTTAGTCACTGTCATGTTTAATTTTGGAGTTAAAGCCACTAAAATTATTATATAGGGTATATTTATAGTGTCACTAGCTGTACCGCGCAGCTCTGTCTGCGAATATATTAACATATCGTCAGTATAGTTTTTTAATATCGTCTCCTGTTTCAGCCCCCGTCGATTTTTACAAAAAATGTTAGCCTATGTTTGATTCTGGGTCTTTAACTATATTATGTTAGACATAATTGTGTCTTTAACTATCTCGATGGCAAATTTCATCACATCGGTTTAGCCGCGAAAGCATAATAGACAAATAGACAGGCATACAGACAGACAAACGGATTATGTTTTTAGCGGTTACCAGTGCGTGCCTCTGAAGGCCTGCACTCTAATATTACAATCCGTACTAGTATAAATGCGAAAGTCTGTCTGTTGATATGAGACAGACAGACTTTTGCATTTATCATATTAGTATGGATTGCAATAAATCTAGTAAAGATGGTGGCAAAGTATCCAGTAGAGATGCTGCAGAGCTCCACCACAGATTACCGGAGACTACCTGTATTTTGTGGCTCTACTGTCCAGAAAAAACAGTAGAATTGACATGTTTAGATTCTGTTTGTGTCGTTAGGCCCGCCTTGAAATACAAACACTAAAATTATTTATCACTTGTGAAGCAGAGTAGTTTGCACGTTATTACATTTTTTAACTTCCCTAACATTTATTAAATTTGTTAAGTAAGAAAGACAACCTGGTGACAGACAGACGGACAGACAGACTAGGGAGGCTTAGTAATAGCGTCGCGTTTTACCTTTTAGGTACGGAACCTTAAAAACTACGCCAAATACTTGTAAATAGGAATAAATCGGTTGATACTTTCGGAATTTATTTATGGCTAATGTGCACTACAGCCGGGGGAGCCAGCGGACTGTATATCTGGTTCTTCTTCTTCGACGCCCCACCAGCCGCAGTGCCTTTGGTCGTGAGCCGGGTGTCGCCGGGGGAAAAAAGAGAGACCACAACTGTTCGTTGCAAAGGTGCTTTATTGTAACGAAACGTAAATTAGCAATAAAGCTAGCACCGTTGCAAATATTCCTATTCTAGGGGAGAGAGAGCCAGTACTTTCCCTATCACTGCCCTACTCTAAAGCCGGTACCCTATAGATATAGTGAAGCCCAGGAATTTGTCTGAGAAACATTTTCTTCTGACGTAACGAAACTCTAACTTGATCGGAACGGAACTGATTGTATGGCCACGCTCTCCGGTATTTATAGCCCGCGGCCAGACGGGCGGCGTAAATCGACAAAGACGGATGGCGCCACGCGTAGCGCCACAATGTCTGGGATTTGTTAAAATCTTACTTTTCGTAATCTAAACGTAATTATTTTATCTTAGGTAGCTTCTCCTATCTCTAATTACCTAGTGTGGCCCTCTAGCGAGTGCAACGGTACTACCTTTTTACAAATATAAGCGAAACAAAGTACATAATGCCCTAAGACCTAAGAGTTGTACGCCTTTTCAGGTCGTACTATCCTGTTATCTATCTTTATATCCCCGAAAAGTGAGTAAACTTATGCCTAAGGCCTATACTTACATTGTACATACTATTTACAATCGATAAACATTCATTTTAACAAAGAATTTGTTAAATGTTTGTTCGTAATATGCCTTTAGGCAAACAACTTAACTACATAAAGCTTTATTATTTCTGTACAACAAAACTGTATGTAGGTCTTAGGGCGAATAAAAGACGAAAACGAACATTATTTATTATAAAAAACTTACGAACTAAACGAAATATACATTCTATCCTGCCTTACTATCTATTTACATTTAATATTTACAATGAAACATGTCTGTGCTGCACAGCTAAAATTTATGAAAACTTTTTGACATTTCTTCGACATTTTTTAACCGATCGACTTTATATACAGCTAGCTATTGCCTGCGGTTTCGCATACGTTAAACTCATTTTAGGGAATTGGGGGGTTAGAAAGAGAAAAAAAGTATATTAACATCCTGAAGATGTTTAAAAAAGTGAAACCGCTTGAGTGATATGTTAAAAAATAATAATAATAATAATAAAGTGAAAAAGTGAAATTAATGTACACGTGATAATTTAATCGTATAATAACAATGGAATTTTACCAAGCGCCGACGATAGAAAGTATAAAATATAGACAAAAAGTAGCTTATGTCACTCTCCATCCCTTCAACTATCTCCACTTAAAAAATCACGTCAATTCGTCTCTACGTTTTGCTGTGAAAGACGGACAAACAAACGCACTTCCCCATTTATAATTTTAAAGTATGCAAGTATGGATTTAGAGCTCAAACATTGCGTTGAATACCACTAGAAAGATCAAAATCGATCATCATTTTGAAAATATGCATATTTTCGAAAATGAATGCTATCATTTTACAAATTTTAGGGTTTTAACTCTTCGAGATCAAAAATCTATGTTTAGAATTGTTTTTGCTTCTTTGAGTTTAAAATACCTCAATTTAGCGGGAACTTTCGGGGATGGTCTGCAAGATCAACCAGTTTACAGATTTTTTATGTGCATCGCCCATATTATAATTTATATTAATTCATATTTCATCTAAAATTACTTTTCTATTGTTGACAGTCACTATTTTAAAAAAAATTTGCTTGGCTTGGAAATTGAAGCCGCGAATTTCATGATGCAAAACCAACAAACTTATTCACTAGCGAGTCAATAAAATTTTACATTACAGGATTATCCGTAAATTCCCGTTGGTCTGGTGTCTCTAGTGGCAGGATTTTCATTTATTTTGCCCCTCGAGGCCGAAAATTATAGCTCATTTATGAGCTTGTATTCCAATATCATCGTCCTTATTGTTACCTATAAAATTATGCGGGTGGGGCGTACGGGGGACCTTTGCCGAATATTATGCCGTTTATTAAGCAACCGTAAAGAATAATTATGCTGATGATATGAGGCATAACGTGAGAGATATAGAAAATGTAAATGTGTTTTTTTATATCGTAAGATCTATTGCGGTAAAAATAGATAAGGCGATGGTAGCATGCCCGGGTGATGCAATGCATGATCGCCTTTTACGAGCTGTCTGGTAGAACAGCTGATGGTCTGCTCTTCAAAGTGCGCCGGACCACATACACGTACAACAAGACACCACCATGATAAATATTGACGCTATTATAGGTACAAATTGCTAAGACTGTGGTATTAAATACCCGGGAGAGACGTTGTGAAACTCTAACACCTATATTCACTATGGTAGTGGCAAAATGTCGTGCATACAATCGCTCACCTTTTACAAACTGCCAGCAGATCGGCTGGTGGTCTACTCATTAAAGTCTCCCTTTTTAAAGGGCCAAAGACACAACATAATAAACATTTTCTCTTGAAAATACAACTAAATGTGCCCGCGTGAATTTAGAACTGATACTTAATTTTAGTGCACGGAGTGCCTTTAAAAAATTAAATAAGTGTAGCCAAAGTTACTTCACAATCTATGCTTTGTGTCAAATGTATCAAAGCTATGTGTCAGTTAAAGTTCCAACAAAATTAGATTGGCCGTTTTGAATATTGGCTGAAACAAACAGACGGACAGACCAAAAAAAATTTGTTTTTTTAGTATAAGCGACAATAAATGGTTAGGTGATGGTATCATTAACGTGCAAACATTCATTTCCACTAAGTAAAAAACTGTTATTTTTATATTACAAACAAACTTCGATTTTATTTATATGTATACAAATCTAATGTTTCGATCTTTTACATAATACGGCGTTCGTGAATATATCAACAATACATATAATATAAGCGGATCAGTATGCAAACATTGTAGTTCGTAATGTATGCAAGCTCAAGCGAATGGCGAGTGACGTGGCGCGGCGATGGGCCCCGGGGCCCCGGCGGCGAGGGGGGGGATCAATGTCAGCACGCGGAAAATTTATTCACCTCCCTGCTCGACAACACTGTCGTTTTAGAGGAATTGCTGTTTATGATATCGTATTGCTATCGTACAGCACCGATTCTTGTACTCAAATGGTAGAAACAATGTGATTCCTAGGATACATTTTGAAGTTTTAGGTTGTGTTGTAGTGTCATGAGCTCAAAACGTTAAAAAGGTTGAGTCGATTATTATTTTACTTGTTTCTCGTAGCAATATTTTGCTTATATAGTAACCTAGCTGTGTCCGCAACTACGTCCGCGTCGAAAGAATTTTAAAAGCCCCGGGGTTTTACCCGCATAATTCCTTTCAATGGTAATAAACTATCCTATGTCCTTTCTCGGGTGTCAAACTATCTTTGCACTAATTTTCATCCAAATTAGTTCAGTAGTTTAGGCGTGAAGAAGAGACAGACAGATAGACATAGTAACTTTCGCATTTATAATATTAGTATAAATGCGTAACATTTTATGATTGAGTTTGTTTTTTGCAGATGAAAAGAGATAACCTTGATATATATGTAGACGACAAAGATGTTAAAGGTGCGATGCAATCCGTGTGGCGGGTTTATAGACAACTTTACCCAACAAACCGGAACACTACAGCGACACCAACCTACCCTACTGGCAGAACACATTGCCGAAGGAATAGGTAGGCAAGGTAGACATTTTTATATTAAAGTGATTTGATGGTTCCATTACAAAATAGGTTTTTTATTAGATAGTATAGTACTGCAATGTCGCGTCCAGGTTAAGTAACATCGTCTTACTTCACCAGCCACAATCTTATTAGTGCATGCTCCTGTAGCGTTCCACTTTGAAGTGGAACACTATATTTAAATAAACATATGTGTGGCGTATTGTGCCTCACAGATATAATAAGTCAAGGCACTGAAAATATTAATGTTTTTTATAGAAGAGGGAGCAGTCGAGCAGGAGGAGCACCTGATGATAAGTGATCGCCGTCGCCCATGGATATTCGCACTACCAGAGATCTTGCAGTTGCGTTGTCGGTCTTTCATGTATGAGTAAGATCTTTTCATAAAATTCCCTAAGTCTTATCCGTTCAGAAATAGCCCTGCCGGTAATTTAATTCCACAACGGAGTAGATGTTAAGAATAACGCACGGTTGTGGATTTCCAGACACCAGATAGTGAGGATGGAACTTTGAATTTTGTCGCGACGTCCAATGATGAAAGTCAGCGGCAGCAATTGATTCTAATAATTGGCTGACCCGTTGGTCGAGTGATTAGCGAACCTAACTACGAATCGATGGGGCTCGGGTTCAATTCCTGACGAGGACAAACATTCGTGTGATAAAATAAAAAAATAAAAATAACTCCAATGTTTGTCCATGTAGAGAACCGAGCTCTCGACATACGGAGCGGCCAAATATAACAAAAAATTCCGCTGTACTATCCTCTTATCGGATGTAAAAGCCAATCACTACAAGCGGCACGGACAGACTCGCGTGAAAATTGAATTCGGTACTGTGCGCGACCAAACACACTGCAATACTTGAGCGACGTTTTAAAATAAATAAATGTGTGAGGTCCGATCCTGGTCCAAGAGAGGCAGTGTGGACAGGCGTCCGTCATTTCTGTATATCCACATTCACCGGTTTGTGGGTGGGCGACCTATGTATGTCTCTGGTAAAGGCTATGTGGCTTTCGAAAAATATAATACCCACTACCCTATCAGGCAGTTTAGACATAATGAATTCAATATCATCGTGACCATGAGGTCTGTAACGTTTTGCCTGTATTAAGTATAATTATCCTTTCTTAATTTCTACCGTATTAACGGTTTGTTCAGGTCATAAAAGCATCAGAGCTTGTTCTTGTCATGTTCCAATTTGAAGGGTAAGATAGATGACCAACTAACACATTTACCTTATCATCTCTGTCAAACAGATGGTCAAAAACCATTGACTAAGACACATTACAAAAGACCTTAATCACTAACACTCGTTCTTTGTTATATAGAATTGACAGTAGTTTATGAACTCCTAGGCTAAGGGGTGTTGACACTGTATCATTTCCAGACGCCAGGCTGGTACTTGGATTTTGTCTATATATTAATACGTGAACTTACAACTTTTTTCCCTTTTTAAGACAATTGGCACAGATAAAGTTTACATTGCGGAGGAGAGCAGAAACCTAATATTTTTATAAAATTTGTAGGGATCTTCCTACTTATATCTATCACCTCGAAATGTTGTAGTGGTGTGCGTGATGATGTAAATAAACTCACGTAAATATCGGTGTATAATCCTTTTATTGTTCACACCTCCCACTAAATGTCACAATATTGTTTATAAGCACAAAAGGATATGGATAACAAGCACAATCTGTATAGACAGAAGAAAGTCAGTGAAGTGATAGTATAGCAAAATACAATACGTATACGAGCGTTTTGATTAAGCCAAAGTCTGCTAAATATGCTTATGCGACGCGGATGCTATGCATGTTACCTAGCTTCTTCCTATACTAGGAAAATACAATACAATAAGTTTTGATTAAGCCAAAGTCTGCTAAATACGCTTATGCATGTTACCTAGCTTTGGCTTAATCAAAACGCTCGTATTTGTATTGTATTTTCCTAGTATAGGAAGAAGCTAGGTAACATGCATAGCATCCGCGTCGCATAAGCGTATTTAGCAGACTGACATTTTCTCTCAGTCTCGTAAAGGATTTGGAACGAAAACATTTTTTTTGTAAATAAAAAATGACCGCTGAATGCGTTATCAACAAGGGACAGAGGCCTCGGAGAGGATTGTGTGACAGCTCAACTGCTATTCGGACTGGAAGTTATCGCTCTCTATAAGCTAAAGTTGAAAAAGGAAAGGGACTTCTTGTGAAATATTACAGGGGATGAGAAAATATAGGCAAATAATAATAAACGGCTGTTATTTGAAAACTAACTATTGCTTGTCGCTCGCTCGGTTTGGATTCGATTTTAACCTCTAACTACTATGTGGTGGATTTATTAGAGTTATCTTAGCGAATGCCTGCGATATAGTAATATCCAAATTTAGGCTCGATTCTTTCAGTATTTTATGCTTAAAGGTTAAAAGTCACACTAACAATTTAATAGGTATGTATATTAAGCAAACAAAGTTGTTTTGTATAGGTAACAATGGGTGTGTGACTGTGAAACACTTACATTGTTCTAACTGGAACGGCCCTAACTTCCAACTCAATCGTCTAAGCACCGACGAATTTTCCGCTCGTGTACATACTTAACTATAATTAAATTAGACCTCCATACGGTTTTACGATTATTACTCTATTCTAGAGGACTGTGGGTCCTCGTGAAGCTTGCCAGTTAATGGAATTACTGATGGGCCATATTGATTTTATACGTTGTAGGTGGTCCAGCTACGTCTATTGACGTTATTATCGTATTCAGTAATGTTGCAATTTGCTTTCTTAATAAACGTAAATGTTATGTAAATAAATAAGAATAAAAATAGATAGCCATACGAGCTGCGGCGTGTAGCCCGCTGCTTTATAAAAGTTTTTTGCAAATCCCGCGGGATCACCTGATTTTTCCGGGATAAGAAGTAGCCTATGTACTATTCGAGGTCATCATCTACCTGTGTGCTCTCTGCTGTATATCTACCTGTGTGTGTGCTGTGTGTGTGTGTGTAAATTTCAGTCAAATCCGTTCAGTAGTTTTTGCGTGATTGAGTAACAAACATTCATCCATCCAAACATCCAAAACTCCAAACTTATCGCATTAAATATTATAATAGAATAGTAGATAATAGATAGAAGCGCCACGTCAAATTTTGTCGAAAAAATCTATGACAATGCAAAAAATTGTTAATTAATTTTTTATATTATAGGACAATAGACAAGTAAATAGCTCTTATGGTGGACAGAGATAGCCATCGTATATAGAAATCAAATATATTAATAGTGCATTTATATATCCTAAAATAAGCAAGTTTTTAATGGTGACGAAGTGGGATACAGTTTTTAATAAAATCTGTGTATGTACAGCGTGTAAAACAAACCTGCCCACTAAACAGTGTGTTTGATAGCCGAATAGGTTGTATTTTTTACATTGACGACAAGTTAACTTACCCGCGGGCGAAGCTGCGCAGCACAGCTAGTTATTTATATGTCGGTAGTGGTAAATCAGAATTTTATGTATGGATTAAAATGTTGTTGACTATTCAAAACCGTGACGTGCTGGGACTAACTCAAATGAGGTATAAATGAGATATGTTGAAAGTAAATTTTTCTACTTTATTAAGTTTCGTCTGATCGGATTCATTATTTGTTATTATAGCTAAGTATGATGTTATGATAGTTATTGCTAAAGCAACGTTCCAAGTCTGAAGTTTTTGGCAAAAACTACATTCAAAAAGTGCTTTACTTTTGGTTACGTAATATTTTATGCAGTAGATGGAATTAAGGTAAATGATTTGCAAAATATTTACAACATTTTACATATAAATGCTACGATGCAACTAAAACAAAAAGTAGTGTAAGAAATGAGACAAATTTACCCAAGATCTGAAAATAAAAGAAGAACCTAGCGGCGTAATCGTCGCCACACGTCCACCACATTTTCACGCACGTCAGTAAGGCGGTAACACACAAACTATGCTTCGGTTCCGAAGTGAAACGTACGTAGAGCACATTATTTAAGTGTCTGTCTTTGTTATTCACGTGGGTGAAAGTCAGGTGGACGTGGGTGGGCTATTGTGCCGCTGGAGTCTCTGAAATTACAACTGAAATCTTTGTTTCAGTTGTATCGCAGCAATTTTTTCATATTAAATATCTTAACTTCATATTAAATATATTATGGATTTCCGCAAAGTAACTATAAAATCTATAAAATATAAAAAATTATGCAGTATTTTCTAAGGACTTTGGAACTGTCACATTGGTGAAACATTTTTTAAACTCTCTCGCTCACCTTCCTGTTTTTCTTTGCTTTGAATCTCTCTACTTTCAATTAGTATTCATCATCAAAAGTTCTGATATTCTTGGTTTTATAGAAGTAGTTCCATCTAGTTTTTATTTTGTTAAAGATGGTAGTTACGCCTTGTAACCCTAAACGAATTTTCCGTATTGCCAGAACTGACAACTTTTTGTTGTGCTACATTTGTGTATATATTTTTCACATTAGAAGCACACTTGAACAAAAATTTAATATTTTATTGTATAGCATCCTGCAGCCCGCAGATTTTAAAGGATTTTGGGGAATCCCACGAGAACAACTCATTTTTCCGAAATAAAAAGGATCCTATGTGCTTTTCCAGGTCATCATCTATCTGTGTGCCAATTTTCATTTAAACCTATCCTGCCGTTTTTCCGTGATTGAGTAACAAACATCCAAACTTCTAAACCTATAGACTTTCATATTTATAATATGTATTGGATTATTTACTTAATATAAAAAACTAACTGTTTTTGAAAATTCACTTTTTTGCTCTCAGATCATCTGCAGAGCTCGGAGATTATTTGGGAGGAAAGTCTGTTTTTCAAATGGATTAACTAATAGGATTCTATGGTCCAAATCCAATAAGTACATTTATAATTGAACTAGTTATAGCAGTCATACTTTTAAATACAAGGACTATCTATACAAGTATCTGCATAATTCGTTTAGGTTTATCGAAAGTATTATGAAAATTATTTTGAAATCCGAAAAAATCAAATTAATACAAACGAAAATACTTATTATTGATGCTTTAAAACATATACAGAGCGCATAAAATGACAGATATTGATTCGCTGTAAAGGCTCGGGCCCATGGAACTCGGGATCCTCTTAAATACAACCTTCTTAATCTTGTTTACAAACTCATCGTATGATACACGAGAGAGCTTTATTATGCTCGAAATAATAAATTGTTCAAATTCATTTGAAGCAATCTCAATGTCTCGCTCAACAAAAGGCTTACTACAATATCTTGTCGTTCTTTCAATTTAATTAATTTATTAACGTTATTTATTGGACAACGGTGAATCATTTTAATTACGAGTATAATTGGTGGCCCAGCAAATGTTCTTATGCGTAAAATATCATACACACATATAAACATACAAACATACATACACTTACAAAATTAAGTTCACATGCTTGGATGTCTAAATAGATCATCATACTCAAATATTATCCAATTCAAACAATACACATGTCAAACTGATAACCCTCATTTTTTCGTCAATTGATAAAATTGTAAAGTTTCTCATGTCAAATAAGTCAGGTAAGAATTCTATATAAATTGTAATGTGAGTGTGTATTGTGTTCGCGCGTCGTATGTTAAGTGCCCGCACCTGACAGAATATTGGACCAAAAATAGCATTAATATTAAAGCAGTGCCCGCTGCCGCATAATGCTGGTAGGGCCGCCACGCTCGCTGGGTGGACTCTGAGGATTAATTCCTCTAAAATTTGCTTAATGAAGTTACCTTTTATTATGATTACTTGAAATTAAGTCATTTACCCTCTGTGGTCTAGTGGTCCAGCGTTGGCGTTGACTACATGAGGTTCCGGGTTCGATTCCCGGGTCGGGCACTTAAAAAAAAAGTGTTTTTTCAGTTTTCTGATAAACACAATGTTGCCCGGGATTGAAAAGTGCCCGGTCGGCGATAGGCTTGCCACCTAACACATTTGTGGGGCCAAAGTATCTTCGGCTAATCATGGGTGCACTGGTTGTACCTCTGCCTACCCCTTCGGGAATACAGGCGTGAAAATACTTTTTGAGTCATTTACTTTCATAAAATTATTCATAGCTGTATTCAATTGTTCAAACCACTTGCACTTTTTCACTATTATTTTCAGAACCCTAAAAAAGAAGCCTAGAATATGGGAAATTAATATTACATTTTAAAACACCGTAATATTTTTATTTTTGTTAATAGAATTGTGTTTTTTATATGTTATTAGATAGCAAACAAGCGGATCTGGCTCTCCTCATGGAAAGATAAATCTTCGCCTATACACACCAAAGAGGTCAATGGTGCGTTGCTCTCCGTGTTGCGGGATGACAATGCCACATGCATGTTTACCGGCTACATTAACCTCCAAGCGGAACACGACAATGAACGCACTGACGCTATTGTAGCAGGAATAGGTAAAGTGGTGGTACCAAATATCCGGGCGAGACGTTGCGGAACTCTACCAGTTAGTAATCATGGTGGTAGTGACATGTATAGTCAATCGGTCGGCTAGTAGGACTTGACAAAACGGCAATTGGTCTATTCTTCAAAGTAGCCCAGACACACACGGGGAAAAATGAAAAAAAAAGTTTTATTGTAATTTTTATAAATAGAGTATATTTTTACTATAGGTATGTCATCATCGATATTTTCGGGTTTGTGTCAGACAGGGTTTAGTTAGGGTATATTATTATGTTAGCGTTCGCAGGAAGCGACACCTACATGCGCAGTATATGGCTCAAGGCGTAGATATATTTCTAGAGTATGGTTTTTGCTACCACTTAAGCTATGTTGATTATCTCTGTCAAATTTACCAACTGTAAGAACATACTAGTCTGGGCCCCTTTTGAAGATCATTTGCCCTCCTATCAGGCAGTTTGTAAAAGGAGCAATTAGTCAAACCAGTCACTTGCATTGTGACTTTTAGGTGGTAGAGTTCTGCAAAGTTTCGACCGGATTTAATACCATTGTTTACCTTCTCTTAACTTGTTTAACTTAACACATTTCGTATTTGCTATCCTAATCTATAAAAAACTAACGAGTAACCAAATTGTAACGGCACAGAAATGGAAATCCCAGTTATTGTCATACAATGTATATGCTAATCACATTCGGTCCCGACTCAACGGAATGTTATAATAATACAGATATCAAAAATCACGTAAAACTGGGTAACAACTGGAACTCACGTAAAATTGAGTTGGCATTTTAGTTGTCAATGGCGCCGCAACAGTGTGGCAAATGTACCACGGCACATCGGTCGAAAGTTCAAAGCCGAGGTTTCGGCAGCTAAATATCGTCCATTGTAATGGTTGTGCATGAAATGCGTGCAAACCAAGTAGCCGGCATTAAGCGGTGTCTTTACAAATGATTAATTAAAATGATCTAACCTAAATTACATGAACGTGATTGATGCTGAACTGCAAAAATTATTTTTTCTGAATTAAACTTATATTAATATTATTCATATCAATACTAATATCATAAATGCGAAAGTCTGTCTGTCTATTACGCTTTCACAGCTAAACCGGTGAACCGATTTTATTAAATTTTTAGTAAATAGATAATGAAGGTGCGGGCAAACAAGCAGATGGATCTCCTGATGGAAAGGGTCAATCATCACCTAAAGACACCAAAGATGTTAATGGTGCGTTGCTCTCTTATGACGAGGTCTAATGCCATATGCATAAGTTTACCGGCTACCTTACTCCAAATTGGAACACGTCAGCGACAAGCACTGTTGCTATTGCGGCAGGAATAGGACGTTAGTACCAGACCAGAGTGAGCGAATGTAGAACTCTACCGCGTAGTAGTCACGATGGTAGTGACTCGCATAGCCAATCGGTCGCCTTTTTCGACCTGCCTGGCAGAAGGGCAGAAGCACCCCCACACCACTTTGCCTTGTGAATCTCTCGGCGGCGGTTGCGTACAGGACTTATAACGATTAAATTTGAACGGTCGGCAAAGCTATCGAAGGACATTTTATACACTTAAGTGAGCTGTTCAGTCCTGGTGGTGCACATATGGGTGGTCTATCAAGAAATCGAAGACATCGTCACTAGAACTACACAGCGCGGCTTCAAGGTACGTAACCATATTCTTCCGCATTTGGCGTTATATATCTGTGTAGTACCAAATTATCCGAAAACCAGGACCAGCCATCCTAGCCTAGCTTTTGGCCACTACATATAGGGTAACGTTTTTTTTTTCAAATTCATCCGACTGATTTATCATGGTGCCATTACACTACTACACATAAATACCACAACATTTTAGAAATTTGTTCTTACTCCTTTTATCTTTGTGACCTATTACTTTTTTGAGGTTGTCAATTTTAATCACCACTGTTTAAGTGCTTGTTGGTTTGGATTATTTTTGTCTCTTTACGGTGTAGTTATTTATTGTCACATGTGTATTGTATGTGTAGTATTATCTGGTATATAACACTTTTCCGACCATTTCCCACTCTTATTATAATTCTTATATAAGTTTGGTTGTAGCCCAAATGTTTCTGAACCGGTTCAGATTATTAAGTGATAGTAATGAGATTTTCGTATCGAACTACGCTACACAAATCAGTGATAACATTATTTCGTAAATGGGTTTTATTTTTTGTTGGGTAGTAGTATGTCTACAATACTACTATTTTTACTGGGTTTTAAGTTCACTGCTTGTTACCCTGTTTTATTTAAATCAAACGTTAACATATACATTTTTAAATGTGGTAGTTTATAGGCTGCTCTTAAAGTAAAAAATACAGCGCCGGAACAAGCTCGTGTCAGAGATCCAACAACCGCTTTCCACAGCGTCAAAGTAGGGTCGACTGAACTTAGTCCACTTTAACCCCAAGAAGACACAAGTTCGCGGGTTTTCCGCTAAGAAATCTCCCTTTACCGTATCTCTTCACTTCGAAAATACTTCCACAGCCACAGTAAGTCTTGAAATTCTTGGAGTTGACATATCGAGCAATGATCAATTCCGTGGTCACTTGGAATGCAAGGTCAAATTAGCCTCAAAAAAGCTGGGAGTTCTCAGCAGGGCTAGACAGTACTTCAAGCCGGCCCATCGTTTACAACTTTATAAGGCGCAAATTTGGCCTCATATTGAGTACTGCTCTCACTTGTGAGCGGAGGCTCCTCAGTACCAGCTCCTTCCTTTTGATCGCATTCAACGTAGAGCGACTCCAATCGTCAATAACAGGACTATTTCTGATCAGCTGATTTTTTGGAATCTTGATCTTGATGGAATCTGATTCTTGTGATTCTTTGGAATCACGTAGAGATGTGGCTTCACTCTGCACCTTCTATCGGATCTATCATGGGGAGTGTTCTGAGGAACTGTTTGGATTAATTCCTACCGCAGACGAAATTCAAAATTTTATCCTCACCATCTCGATGTCTGGAAATCCACAACTATGCAATTTTCGAGATACTTTTTTCCCCGTACTATTTGTCTGTGGAACCAGCAGAGGTTATTTCAAGCGGATACGACTTCGGGGCGTTCAAGAAAAGAGTCAGCTCTTTCTTAAAAGGCCGGCAACATAACTGCAAATCTCCTGATAGTATGGTTATCCATGGGCGACAATGAGCACTTACCACCAGGTGAGCCTCCTGTACGTTTGCCCCCTTTTCCATAAAGAAACACATATATTTAAATATTTTATTGTAATCATATGTCAAATATGGTGACGTATTAAATACCTCGGATGAATAATAGTTCCATGAGTTACACCATAGGATGAACATATAATTTCATATTATATAATAAAACCGTTTTTTTATACCCTGACAGGGTATAGAAAAATGGTTATTCAAAAAGTTTTATGTAAGTACTATAATAGCAAGTTTTGTTACTAGGTTTTTTTTATATCATAAGATAGCAAACAAGCAAATGAGTCTCCTGATGGAAAGAGTCAACCATCGCCTATAGACACCAAAGATGTTAATGGTGCGTTGCTATCTTGTGGCGAGGTCTAATGCCTCATGCACAAGTTTACCAGCTACCTTACCCTCCAAACCGGAACACGACAGCGGCAAGCACTGACGCTATTGCGGCAGGAATAGATAAGGCGGTGGTACCAGACCCGGGCGAGACAATACAGAACTCTACTACCTAGTAGCCACGATGGTAGTGACTCGATAGCCAAATGGTCGCCTTTTACGACCTGCCTGGCAGAACGGCAGTTGGCCTATTCTTCAAAGGAGCCCGGGACCAACACGGCGTAAAATTTTAACATATTTTTATCACTTTCTCACAATTTAACTTACCTGGTAATATATTAGATACTTAGGTTTATTGTTGAGCTAAATGTTAGAAGATTAGTTGGTAAAAAATATATATAGACGTTAAGTTCGCCTGTTGCAAGAAAGACCTCAAATAAAAATATGTATTATTTATTTCGATACACAAATTGAATTTCATATCAACTATCTTTGTGCTTTTAAAACATATTTCTACAATATTGTGATTTGATTTTATCCGTAAAACAGTTGACTTGATAGTCAACAACATGAGATCTGAGCTCAGTTTGTCATACGTGGACAATTTTATTATTAGCATTAGTTGTAACTGGGTCATTCGATAGTGAGGTATTGCCCATGAATATCTGCAGCACCAGATATCTTATAATCGCATTTCCGACCTTCCAAGAATGGTATCTTATGGGTTTTTAATTGGTACGCGTTCGTTAGCAGAGCGAGACGGGGCAGAGACAGAAAGTGCGTCGTAACGTCGCAGATTACGTTTCTGTTAAAGCCCTAGTATATAAGAGTCTATTAGGTTGTAAGTACGTCATGTTTTCCTCATATTTAGTGGGCGGTAATCAGTTTCCCGCTAACTCACATATCCGGCCAGTATAACCGGATTACGCACTCGTAAACGTCATTATCCGCGGTCGCCGGTTAATTTCCTAATTGATTGCGCCACACACCCTCAAATAATAATTTATGCTCGCTATTGAATTGATTAATTCGTATTTGCATGTGACGTGTGTCCTGCTATGCAAATTAATAGGATTGCTTTCATTCAGATGCTAACATGATGATTAGCATAGGTTTAACTTCTGATCCGGTTTTTGGTGAAAATTTACATTACTTGATGCGTAATGATTAAGTGGTGATTGCTGAAGAAGGGAAATTAATTTTTATTATTTCTCGCCCGAAATATGGTAACAATTAAGAGAGAGTTGCGGTTTAGAGTAGGGAGATGTAGTGAAAGCTATCCGTTGCACATTATATGCGAGCATATCTATGGCGAGCATAATACAGGCGTAACATATCCCATGATATTTTGATGCTTTCGACTTAAAGTATGTCTCTGTAATATCATTATACTTATTCGTATATAAAAGGCTGAAAGGGTAAAGGTATTTTATGTCTACTTTTTATTCAAAAATAGAGCATTGTTTTTGCGGAACTCACAAAATACTTAAATACTTTTATCACACAGAAGATCCGTAGCGAGTCACTAGCTGCTTTATCACTTTCAATCTATGTGCTCCTTGTATCCAAGCTATTTGTTTAGTAGTTTTACTTCCATTATTATTTTTGATGGGTGTGCGGGGTAGTGATTAACAATAAAATTCTTCACAGATAGATATACTGGTGAAACTGACAGTTTACCGAAGTTTTACCGAATTATTCTTTTGGCAGACGTTTTTTGGTAATGTGCAGTAACGGCGACCAGGGAAGAGCTGGCTACCCGGCGACTTGTGTATGCCTAGGCAGCCGCTTGCAAGAGACGAGTTAAATGATGGTTGAGTGGTTAGGGACCCTAGAATAGGTAAGGCGGTGGTATCAAATACTCGGGTGAGACGTGGCGGAACTCTACCACCTAGTAATCACGATGTTAGTGACACGTATAGGCAATCAGTCGCCTGTTACGACCTGCTTAGCAGAACGTCAATTGGTCTATGTGTTCTTTAAAGGAGCCGGGACCGACACGAGGTAATCGTAGTGGCAACATCTGCATGTTGTAGCATTGGTCTGAGTGGTCTTATCCTACTCCCTTTATAACACTAGACTGTAAATGTATCTTTTTTTTACATTCATATCACAGCAAACTGTTTTCTAAATATTGCGGTTTTTTTAATTTTCTAAATTTTAAATATATAAGCCACTGTATTCTACTAATATTTCACGCCGAATATTTAGTCCCAGGTTTGACTTCCGTATCAATTTTCCATTTACTTTATTCTCTCCGCAGCGGCACGACGATACTGTTCAGCCCTTTGTATGTCGGAAAAGCACGTAAACCTGTCCACGGTATCGGAAATGCAAAAATGTGTTATTATTTAAAAGGGGTAACAAACCTTTTTCAGTTTAATATTTTGTTTTACTTTAGAAGGAAGCAGTCTATATATTATATTTAAAAAAAAACAATTTTACTTTTTTTAACAGATTTTATCTGTAACGATTTCGTTAAATAATTCACTTTATTTTAGTCAAACCGTATATTTTATAAACAAAATCGCATTACAAATGCTTAACAAAACTGTATAGTTTAATTGCAAAAATTTACATTTCCATCAAACAAACGAGACCCGTGAGAACCATCACGAAAATGTCTGAACATTAAACCAAGAAAGGAACCTAGCTTTTAACTCACAAATTCAGATCTCAAGACATCATTTGTTCGTGAAATCCAATCCCAAAAGACCCTTAGAGACAATCCGTGTCTATAATCGCGAGTTGAATCCGTGACGTAATCTCCGCACCTAATAAATGGGAATGGTTATCTATCATTAGGCTGAACACAGACGAGCTACAGCCAGCAACATAAATGTCGCGTGTCGTATTTGTGAATGTTGCTGCATTGGTTCTAATTGCGTGGCAATTGCACATCATTATATCTGCATCATAATTATAGCAGCAAATTGCACTCTAGTAATTATTGGATTTGTACTCGTATTAACATGTAAATGATGTCCGTACTATAGCAAATCGAATTAAAATCGTATTTAAAAGAACAGTGTCACTGTACAAATCCAAATAATTTATTGGCATAAATAGGATTACAATGACATTTTTTGATTAATAACAAAGCACACAAGGACGGGTCGAATCAGTTGTGCCTATACAATCTGGATGATCTGTAACACACTGACGTTAATGCATCTGGAGACTAGTCACGGAGGATAGCGGGATCCGAGGCATGGGGCACCGCTGGCCGATCGCTAGTTAGTAGGGGGCCCAAGTAGAGTGCTAGCCACACGTGAAAGGCTGCTCCGTCAACTAGCGAAAAATCCCAAAATGCGCCATAGTGCCGGTCGGCGACCGGATGAGAGGGCTCTATGGACATTTTTCAGGGTGCGTGGGCGTCTTCGTAGTCTCCAGACTAGTCCTCAACAGTGTAACTTCCAAGTGTATCTCTCGGGTCTGGAAGTATAGCGCCTCGATTCACTGCCATCTTCACACCTACTTCACTCACGCTCTTAATGAAAAAAACAAGGCACAAGAATAACGTTGTACAGCAGCAGCACTCTTTCTCGATGAAAGTAGACCTCACTGACATCAGAGATCTACAAATACTCGTAAGATATTCGTCTGATTTGGCGTACTTAACCTATCCCGGCTACAGAGTAAGAAGTCCGCTGCTTCTCCTTACTATGGACACTGCTGAACACAGGTTTAGAGAAGCTTCTCTATGCCTGTGCCTGTGCGTATAGCGTAGACCAGGAGACGATCAGATTCACAGAGTACCTAAGTGAGGCGGCGGATGTTGCTCAACACAAATACCCCTCCGCTCAGCTAGTGCTTCTTAGAGATTAAAATTCCCACCACCAAGAGTGGCTATACCTGTACCAGTGCACTGACCTCACTGGAAGATCTCTGGGAGCTGGGGAATCTCACCCAGCTGGATCAAGGAGCGACGCGGGTACCTAATGTTGAGAGCCATACAGTCAATTTCTTGGACCTTCTGCTGACTATGGATCCAGACCGCTACTTGGTGGCGATTTTCTCGCCGCTTGGCAGCTCCAATCATTGTCTGGTGAAATCTGTATCTGCCTACTCACCTCCCGATCCCTATCCCAGGGGCTCTCGGCGTGTGTGGCGATACAAGTCAGCAGATTGGGACGAGATACGTTCCTTCTTTGCGTTTTATCCCTGTCGGCCTGTCTGCTTTTCTTCTGAAGACTCCTCGACCTGCGCGGATGCTGTGTCAGATGTGCTGCGACAAGGAAGGGAGTACTTTATATATACTTGTATTACATCTCATTTTTAAGACTGACATTCAAAAAATAATACTTATTTTGAAGAAAAGCTTATTATATTTTATTATTTATTCCTTTCTCCGACGTAGCCATGTCCAGAAAAGCTCAATCCTGGGGCAGAGCCGATTGTAGACGTGCTGAGGCGCTAAAGCATGAGGCATATCTGGCTTGGGTAAATGCTCGATACCGCAAGGCCAAGGATGTATCGGAGAAAAAAAAACCTTCAACCGGCCAGCCAAGTCCTGCAAAAAGGCTCTACTGAAAGCTCGATTTGACCACTTAAGCCGTATTGGGATTAAACTGGTTCTATACCTCTCAGGTAGTAAAGCTTTTTGGTCCCTGGCAAGTCGGTTGAATCGAATTTCTGCCGCTCCTCACTTCCTCCACTGTTGAAACCAGTTAGGACGCTGGCTCACACTGCTGTAGAGAAAGCAACCCTATTCGCTACTCTATTTACGGAAAACTTGCGTCTGGATCTCACCAACGCGAAACCACCCAGTCTACCTGGATGCGAGGTGAATATGCCGGAAATTCGCATCCGTCAGACTGAGGTTCTTAAAACGCTGCGGAATTTGGACGTGAACAAAGCCAGTGGCCCTGATGGGATTCCAGTCGTAGTACTCAAAACCTGTGCGCCTGAACTCGCTCCTGTGTTGACACGCCTCTTTCGCCTTTTAATGACGTCTGGAAAAGTATCAAAATAATGGAAACTTGTCAACGTGCAGCCCGTGCCCGAAAAAGGCAGTCGAGCTGACCCCTTAAACTATAGGCTAATTTCAGTCACGTCCATACTCTGCAAGAATATGGGGCGTGTACTGAACAGCAGACTAATGGCACACCTAGAAGCGAACGACATACTCAGTGACCGCCAATACCAGTTTCGCCGAAATCGGTCCACTGGGGATCTTCTAGCGTATGCCACCTACATCTTGAGCGCGGCCACCGAGAATCGTGGTGAAGCACTAGCCTCTCCCTTGACATCTCGAAGGCCTTTGACAGGGTCTGGCATGATAGTCTTATTGGCAAGCTTCCATCTTATGGTCTGTCTACTAGTCTCTGCGCTTGGATCTCATATTTTCTGACTGGCCGGTTGATTAGAGTAGTCATCGACGGCTGCTTGCCGACGGTGGCTGTTTTGGCGAGTTACGTACCCAGCGCGCGGGTCAATATGGCACAGATCTAGTCTCTCAGAGAGGCGATGGTAGATCGTATGAACCTGTCCTTGCAGGCAGTCTCCAACTGGGACGATACCAATCTGGTCAAGTTCAATGCAACTAAGACCCAGACGTATCTATTCTCCGCCAACCGAAGTTCATTCCACCTATCTCCGTCTTTCCAGGGTGTGTCTGTGTCGATAACTGATCATCTCGAGCTAATTTGTACCACCTTAACACCTACTCTTACTTTGGTTCGTATATTGAATATAAAGCCCAAGTTGTTTAAAAAAGCTTGGTATTCTGGCGAAGGTGAGACAGTATTTCAGCCCGGGACAATTGCTCAAATTTTATCAAGCACAAGTTTGTTCGTGCATGGAATACTGCTCTCACCTCTGGGATGGATCCACAAAATACTGGCGTAAAATTTAAGCTTGTACTAACCCCCCACATAGTAATAAAAATTAAATTGCATCTTCTGACAAACACAACTCTAAATGTAACTTTTCAATGGACTCTAAATGTTAAAATTCAGATAAAAGATTTGCTTCAAATTCAGTGCCCACCACAACACGGACTAAAAACACAGAGGGTGTTTGTTGAGTAGCGGGAAACACTGTGTTGCTGTGGGGTAATAGTTTGTTTATACTTTAGATAAATATTCCGAAAAGCTAATTCGTTTCGAAAAGCTAATTGTACATTGTATGTGCCATTTTGGTAAGCCAATATTTTGTCACTGAAGTAGCCTCATCTTTGTGTGCGCGCGGTTTGTCTGAATTAACCCTAAGCAATTTACTTTTGCACTTGTTGGAGGCCATTGTTCAATGTGCCAAGCAAATGGGACGATTTAAATTGATTTACACAAAAGCTAAATCTTAATTTAAGGATCCAACGAATTTAATGCAGTTTTATATCTTTTTTGTATATCTATATTTAGGGCTAATTTGCAGTTAACTATCATGATGCTAAAAAGTAAAAATCGCTTAAAGACAAAAAGCTTCCAATAATGGTACCAGGGAGTGCCGTTGCAGAACTTTCCAATTAATTAGTCACAGTTAAGCCACTGTTTGTCTACGATTTGCTTAGTAATAACGGGATAGTCTCAATCTTCATCAGAAATACAGAGGAGATGGTCTACAATATACAACTCCAAACCTTTTTTTAATCGTTTCTATATTTATTATATAAAGCAAAATCACTAGGCAAATAACATGAATTGATTTAATTCGGAGCAAGCACATTGTTGAATAGTGTGGTGGATGTTGGTTAATCTAAAAACCTACTATGTTACTATACTACACCAATTATTACCCGACTGCGCTAGCTCGAGGATTGTTTTTCGGGTATATGTAATATTAGCTTGATGCGCGATTTAGCTCGCTTAACCAAAAAACATTACTTCCTTTTGTACATTCGGATAAAAAACCAGCCAAGTGCGAGTTGTACTCGCATGTCGAGGGTTCCGTACAAACTTGTAGGTAACTTTAGCTACACGTAAATTTCATACTCGTAATTGTAGGATGACGGGACGTACCCTATCTGTTTGATTACCATTTGGAATTGCAAAAAATCGCAAAATATGAGACATAAATGGTCATTATTATCTTTTGATCGCGTTGAGTTACAAGTTTAAATTTTTCACAGCTGAGAGGAACTGTAGAGTATGTGTAACAAGTATGTATAAACTTCAACTTGATACCTTCACGCGTTCCTGAGAAAATGTCTTGACAGACAGACAATGAACTGATCTTATAAGGTTCTTTTATTTCCTTATAAGTTATGGAACCCTAAAAATTAGCTGAAGTCACTCCTTAATGATTAAGTTATCCAGGAACGATTTAAGATGCTTTTTTTGGCTTTCTAAAAGTGAAAGAATTTTTAATATCGGTCGAGTAGTTGAGTTGAGTTTGATTGAGTTAAATCGTAACAAACAAAAAAAAAATAGCAATCGTTTCTGTATAGCTTATTTTTAACCCGTTTTCATAAAGTACAATACTAATTCGCCCCGTTGGTCGAGTGGTTAGCGACCCTGACTACGCAATCGACGGGGCTCGTATTTGATTCCCAACGGGAACAAGCATTTCTGTGATGAGCATAAATGTATTTCTGGGTTGGGTGTTTATTAAATATATTCTAATATTTATATATTTTGTATTTCTATGTATTAGTATCGTTAACTAATACCCACGACACAAGCAAATAATTTGTTTACTTTGGGGTTAGATCAGTTAGTGTAATTTGTCCCGTGAATATTTATATATTTAATATTAATTCTTTTTTGCCGCCCCGTTAGTCGGGTGTTTAGCGACCCTGGCTACGCAATCGATTTCGGACAAGGAGAAATATTTCTGCGATAAGTATAAATTTTATTATTTCTGGGTTTAGGTACTTTTTAAATATTTTTGAAGATTTATATTATTCTAGCAGTTACTTGTGACTACGTTCCCGTGATTAAAAATCATTACTTCTGTTTCCTTAGTCAGGTAAAAATGTAGCCTGGTCACTCCTGAATTATGTAGCGTTCTAAAGGTGAAATAATTTTTAAAATCGGTCGAGCAGTTTTTGAGTTAAATCGTAACGAATAAACAAACAATAAAATCTTTGTCTTTACTATATTAATTTAGATGTATGTTTGTATGAATATTTTTTTCCACGCCCTGTAGCAAAACCAGCTTGATTTAAGCTTGAAATCTTTGAGTATATACCTTCTATGCGTGAAATATATGCATTAAAATCGTCTTACTGTGAGTGACGTAGGCTGTACATGGGGCACACTACAAGTTTTGCACTTCTAGCTAATCGGAACTATTTGAATTTCGAATGTTATATTTTTAAAACGTAGCAACCTTCTTAGTAATAAAAAAATTGGCGGGAAATGATTTGTCAAATGTTTTTTTATCATACATCAAAGTTCTACGTACGCAACGAAAATGGAATTAAGTCGAAAAGATTTTAGAGCGATGATTTTTTATGATTTTAAAAGTTCTCTTTCTCCGCAAGACTGTGCCGCTCGTCTTCAAAATGCTTTTGGGAGAGAAGCACCTTGTTTGAGCATCGTGAGGCGATGGTTTGCTGAATTTGAGAGAGGTCGAGTTTCTTTGCATGACGAATTTCGTGAAGGGCGGCCTTCAACTGCCGTCAACGAACATAATGTGGCTACTGTTAAGCGGTTAATTGAAGAAAACCCCCGGATTACCTATGAGACAATTCGAGAACAATTGGGGATTGGTATGAGCTAAATTCAGAAAATTTTACACGAAGAATTGAAAGTTTCCGAACTTTCAATTCTTTGTGTAAAATTGTCTTTGTTGTTTTTGTCTTTTGGATTTTTGTCGACTTTGTTGTCGTTGGATCCCTCATGAACTGACAGCGGATCAGAAGCGGACTCGCGTGGAATGGTGCCCACAGATGCTACTAGAGTACGACCACGGACATTCTAATGCTGTTTATGACATTTTTACGGGAGACGAAACGTGGATTTATTGTTTTGAACCCGAAAAAAAACAGCAATCTTGTGAATGGGTGTTTGAAAATGAGAACAGGCCAACAAAAGTGAGACAGGCGAGAAACGTTGGTAAAAACAATTATCGTGTTTTATTTCTCAGCTACGGGTCCTATCTGTACAATTCTACTTGAAGATCAAAAGAGTGTTAATGCCGAGTGGTATTCTACTATTTGCTTACCCAGGGTTTTAGAAAAAGTTCGCGAAAGACGACCCAAAAGCCGCATTCTCCTACACCATGATAACGCTTCTTCACACACACGGCCAACAAAACAAAGGCATTTTTAGCTTCCGAAAAAGTACATCTCGTCACTCATCCTGTGCATAACCCCGACCTAGCACCCTGTGATTTCTGTATTTTCCAAAATCAAAGATTTGATGAGAGGTTTTACTTTTACCAACTCCGAAGAGGCAGTGACAGCGTTCAATCAGCACGTAGAAAACATGCCTCCAGATCTGTGGTCTTCCTGTTTTAAAAAATGGTTCGATCGCATGAAAAAATGTTTAAAATGTAAAGGAGATTATTCCAAAAAGCAATAAACATAATATTTCTGTTATAACATGTTGTTTTTTTAAGTTACGCAAAACTTATAGTGTGACCTACGTATAATTTTTACGACAGCTCTACACAGGGTCATGGCTTTTTTCGTATCGGATCGCAGTCGAGTTTTAATTTTAATTTTAAAATACAGACAAAATATCGGATGGCAATGCCACATGCATAAGTCTATCTTACCCTCCAAAACTGGAACATGACAATGACAAGCATTGATATGGACGAGACGTTGCAAAACTCTACCACGTAGTAGTCACGACGGTAGTGACACGTATAGCAAAAAGATAAACAGTATATCATAGCCAATCGGTCGCCTTTTACGACCTGCCTGGCAGAACGGCAGTTGGTCTATTCTTCATCCGAGCCCGGTACATTTTACTTATTCCTGCCGCGAAAGCCTACTGACAAGCACTGGCTTGTTAATGTCGTATATCAGTTATGAGGGTAATGTGAAAAACGTATGTATATTTGGTGTCTATAGGCGATGATCATTTCTACCTTCTTCCATCAGGAGAGCTATCTGTTGATCTGTTATCTCCTGATAAAGAAACGACTTGTAATCGGCCAGCTTTAACCGTATATAATACGTATAATACGTATATAAGTAATATATAGATATTTTACTTATATACGTACTTTTGAGAAATAAACGTATCTTAAACCGTATATATACATATACTCATACACTTACAACTACCAAATTATAATGTTAGTGGGATTACCGGATACTTAAAACAAATGTTGAAGAGATTGAATACATTATACATTTGAAAGCTTTGCAACGATGCAGTTGCCCAACTACATAGGTTGGCGGGAGGGTATTGTAATTAGAATTCAAAGCACCTCGAGTGCTGTGACTGCAGCGTGTTTGTACAGCGTGAACAGGACGCACACCAAAGGGGGAATCAACTTCGCTTTACATAAACTCAACCGACGAGCGCTAGGGTCTAGCCACATCCCTGTTACTGTTCCTTATTATTTGACAACCTCAGAACGTTGTCAAAACCTCAGAAAAGATTGAGCTTTGGGAGTGTTTGTTTTTTTTTTGTCAAGGTATGTTAATTCAATATTTTGAAGGATTTTAACTTATTTTTACATTCCCCCTGTACTAGCGTTACAAGTACATACTTGTACCATGTCGCTGACTAAACAACATATAAGTGTAACCTATGAACTTATCGAAGTTTCTTAACCTCAAATATCTATTTCAATAAGGATACCTATAAAATTATATTGATTTTTAATAAGTTAAAAAATAATAGTACTTATTATTCGGTTTTAATTTTTACCGATTAGTACTGGGTTCCTATAATTAACATTCATAGCAGTAATCATTAGCAAAAAAATTAATACGAAATCGCAATTAGCATCTAATCAGAAATAACAATACCAGAAGCCTGTCGCAACTTCATTATCTTTTTTCACAATTGCGATTATTCAGCAAAGTACCTCAATGACCGACTTTTGCTCGGTATTTTTTAGCATAAATTACATTTTCTAAAAATGAAATTTAGCTAGATCGATTTAACGCCCCCGAAACCCTTTGCAAACAAAATTTAATGCAATTCGCTGCAGCCATTTCCGAGATTCAGATTATATATATATATATACATATATATATATATATATATATATATATATATATATATATATATATATATATATATATATATATATATATATATATATATATATATACATATACATATATATATACATATATATATATATATATATATATATATATATATATATATATATATATATATATATATATATATATATATATATATATATATATATATATATACAAAAATTGCTCGTTTAAAGGTGTTTTGTTTTTTTTATAGAAAAGAATGTAAACGAACAGGAGGTGTACCTGACGGTAAATGATCACCGCCGCTCATGGATATCTGCAATGTCAGAGGTTTTGCAGTTGCATTGCTAGCCTTTTGATAATAAGTAAGCTCTTTTCTTCAAGGTCTCCAAATCGCATCGGTTAGTCAATTCCAGATTTCAGACACAAGCTTGTTTCGGCACTCTTCGACGTGTTCCCGAGAAATACCGCTACGGCCGGAGTATGTAGCACCACCAGTACTGTTATCTGCATAGCAATGTATGTTTCGAACTCGCATTCGCATATTATTGACAAGCAGAAGGAACAGGGTTGGTGATAGCACGCAGTCTTGGGGAATAACAGCGTTGATAGATTTAAAGTTGGAGCACGCACCGTCGACTATGACTTTGATGCTCCGAACAGCAAAAAAACTGGTGATCCACTTGCAAGATTTCCCGAGAAGCCCATAAGAAGGCAGCTTTGCGAGAACCACTTTGTACCATACCCGATAAAAGGCATCCGCTTGTCCAAACTAACTGACAGTGCCTCCCCCTTGGCTCAACTACTTCCGCCCACCGATGTGTTAGATATATTAGAAGTTCACCGGCAAGAGAACCGGGATAGGCGTGTTAATACTGGCGCCAACTCTGAAGCACACACTTTAAGCACAATCGGAGGGATGTCATCCGGCCTACTCGATTTATGGACGTTCAAAGAAAAAAGTATTAGTATTAGATTTATATTAACCAGCGAGCACCTGTAGCCGAAATTCGACCATTCGACTAAACAATAAAATATCTTTAAGTTTGACTACTGAACTAAAGATGGGCGATTGTGAATGATATTATTCGAATAATTCGATTGTAGAAATCATTCAAATTATTCGAATAAGCTTATAACTCATCCGAATTTGAAAAGAAGCGAGAAGTAAATACGTATGTATTGCGTCATCTCACTCTTTCGATTGAAATTTCATTACTACTAGTTTATATACTCGAATATCTAACTCATCTAAAATTAAACTCTATGTACTGTAAAATAGTACGCAGTTTCGTGTGGTAAATTGAATAATCGAAATTAAAGATAATTACTAGTTTTATTCAAATACCGTAGTTTTTATTGCATCCATATAAAAATATTTTGATTCTAAAAACTAATTTAATTAATTAGTGGTATCAAATAAATCTTAAAAGTAATCTTTATAGTACGAAAAAGACAGTCAATTTTGTATGGCAAACTGAATGAGTAAACTAGCGGTTCGCAAATCAGTAACTACTCAATTATTACTATGAATATCAAATAAAAGTAGACTTTATTGTAAGTGAATACAGACCAGTTTTGTATGGAAACGCAAATGAATGAAACTAGCGGTTTTATTCGAATTTGCAAACTAGCAACCGATTGGTTTTGTATTCGAATAATAATATTAGTAGTATCAAACCATTCGATTATTGGAATCAGTAACAATCGCCCATCAATGTACTGAACTTAGCCGTAAAGTGAAAAGTTTAGTATACATGTGTGTACAATATCATATATGTTACATGAATGTAGTGTGTGTAATATTTATTTTTATTAATTTAATGTATTTCTAAAGCATTTGATTTAAAAATATTAGGTTTCGGCAGTTCTCATCAATGTAAACTTTAACTCTGTCATATTTCATACTCCAGCGTTCGCGTAATTGTCTTAAAAAGGGGCCAAAGAGTTTCCTTTACCTTTAAATCTGCCCAGCCAGCAACAGAGATTGATAGTTTTCTAGTTATTGGTGATAACAATAACATAATTTCAATTAAACTCACTTGCACCGCTAGTTTCATCAATCATGTCACCCACCGTTTCCACTAATTACAGCACTATCAGGCATGTTTAAATTCACATCGACATTTTAGTTTGTAAACACAAACGTAAACATTTTTTTTTTCATCTGAAAGCCAACCACAGTTTTAATGATCTGGGCCGATTTATGTTTTGGACCCCGTTTGAAATATAGATCATCTTCTTCGTGCTAGCACTTTACCTACTCTTGTTGCAAGAGCGTCAGTTCTTAATGCAATCGTGTTTCAGTTGGGAGCTTATGTAGCAAACAAGCAAATAGTTCTCTTGAAGGAAAGAGAAACCATCGCCTATAGACATTAACAAGATTAATGACGCGACCGGAACACGACAGTGAGAAGCATTGACGCTATAACGGTAGGTGGTGGTACCAACTACCCGGACGAGACGTTGTGTAACTCTACCACAGTATTCATGATGGTAGTGACACGTATAGCCAATCGGTTACTTCTTACGACCTGCTTGGCAGAACAGCAGTTGAGGTATTCTTTAAAGGAACCCGGACCAACACGGGGGAAAATTTAATTGTTTCTATTGCTGTGACATAAAATATTGATGCAGTTTCACAAAGTTCCCATTTTTTTTAACAATTCAGCTGTTTAATAAAGTTTCGAACAGCATTTTCAAAAAAAAAGACGTTACAACAGAACGTGTCAGGACCTTAGCTTCCAAGCACCCAACCAACCCACTAACTAGTTAAACAGACTAATTGCAGACCGAAATAATTAATGTGCTCGGGAATTGTGAGCGAGGTGCGCTGTCCTCTGAGCCGTGACAAACAGCCTTCGTGTTTTATGATAACGTTATATGAACTTATTTATTAGCGCTTGATGAATTTGAATACGAACAATAAGTTTTGCAAAATCGCATTAACATTCATACTCATATTTTCCCCCTTGTTGGTCCTTGCTCCTTTGAAGAATAGATCAAATGCCGTTCTGCCAGGCAGGTCGTAAAAGACGACCGATTTGCCATACCTGTCACTAACACCATTACTACTAGGTGGTAAAGTTCCGCAACGTCTTGCCCGGGTTATTTCTACCGCAACAGCTAGCCATTCAGTATAATAGTCAATAGTTGCAGCTGTTGTCGCGTTGGAGGGCAAGGTAGCCGGTAGACTTATACACCTGACATTACCATCCCGCCTCACGGATAGCAACGTACCATTAACATCTTAGTGGTCTATAGGCGATGGTTTCTCTTTCACCACGAGAGCTATCTACTTGTTTGCTATCTAATGATGATATTAAAAAAAACAGTTTATCGGTAATATTTCAATGTAACAAAAACTTATCATTCGACTGTTAGGCTAGCTGTCTTCCAAAATTTATTACGCATTTGTTTAAACTAAAATTACGAAGATTTTAAAACTTGTTTTCAAATTAAGTTTTCTTGACCATATTGTCTACAAATTAAAACTTGCAAAAGTTAAGTTTCTTGAAATCAACACTATTTAAATATTTGAAAAGTTGTAACTTTTACATACAGTGAACGACATTCGATCCATTTTTATTAGCTCTAAAAATTTTATCATGGTTTCAAAATTTTATGGTTGGAAATCTCAAAAAAAAATTAAAAATACTGTAGTTTTCAAAAAAAATACTTATTTTAAACCTCCGACTAAATCCGATTTACAGCATTCGATACAGCTTTAACGAGAATAGATTACAAGTTATTGGAATCAATCGGTATATTAGTATGAAAGTTATTTTACAAATCCGTTGGTAACAATACTAATTTAATATTTTAGAAGCTGTAACTTTTGAACTATTGATTTGATTTTAAATTTTCAAACGGCATTCGCAGTTTTTTAAGTACCTACTAAAATATTGTATAAATTTCAAGAATACTTTTTTATTTTAAATGATAGTGAACAAGTCGACGGATCGCCTGATGGAAAGAGACTACTATCGCTTGGAGACACCAAAGATTTTAATGGCGCATTGTTATCCGTGTGCTGAGGTGTAAGTGTCATTGCGTAAGCTACCTTAGCCTCCAAACCTGAGCACGACATTAACAAGCATTGACGCTATTACGGCAGAAATAGGAAAAACGGTGATACCACATACCTGGGTAAGACGTTGCGGAACTCTACCACCTAGTAGTCATAGTGGTAGTGACACGTATAGCCAATCGCTTTTACAAACTGCCTGGCAAAATAGCAGATGGCATAACTCTTTAAAGGAGGCTCGATCAACACGGCGAAATATTTGTGAAAAATCTCGATTTTACGTTGAAAAAAAAATTATTCAAAATGTTTCGTCTATGTTATCTTCCGAATAAATCAAACAACATTATGGTGAGTCTCACTAATTTTGCTATATCACCCTGAATGTATATTTATGTAACCAGGACCTTTTTCTCTTTGTGTACAGTAGTATTACAAAAGTAGAAACCGGAGTTAAACAGTTTAAAGTTTGACCGCCATGTTGGTCGACTGGTTAGCGACCCTGAGTACGCAATCGACGGGGCTCGGGTTCTATCCCCGACGGGGACAAGCATTTTTGTGATGAGCATAAATGTTTGTATATCCGGGTTTGGGTGTTTATTAAATATATTCGAGTATTTATATATGTATTTCTATATATTGGTATTGTTGACTAACACCCATAACACCAGCAAATAATTTGCTTACTTTGGGGTTAGATCAATAAGTGTAATTTGTCCCGTGAATATTTATTAATATTTATTTATTTAAATAATAAATTGAATATATTCAATTTATTATAAGCATATATTTTACGCAATCGCTGTCAAACTCTAAACTCAATTTCTACATTTATTGATATTTTACTGGCCTGCATAAAAACACTAACATGCTGGCAACCGCGTGACAATGCTTATTCAGGTTATTTTTATAACTCTATTTCATTTTGCTACAACAACCATGGATATAAGTGGAGACGTATCCTTTCATATTTTATTAAACAAGGGTTCAGATAAAAAAAGAGCTTTTATACAAAACGATGATCTAGAAGATTTTCAAGATTCAAATGATGTGGAAGATCAAGCAATTTATGTTAATATTAAATATGTATCTAGTGAAGAAAACATTTCAAAAGAAAACGTAACTATTAAAAATACGTACAAAGCTAAGTCAACAGACACGGTAGAAGACTCTAAGAAATCATACAGTGATAAAAATCTAATATTACGCTCAGAAACAAGTCTAAATGAAACTGATATTACAATAAATAATGCTAAATTAATTAACGAAAAAGTAGTTAACCAAAACCTCACAATAAATGAATCAAAATTTAGTGAGACTGAAGCAAAAATAAGTGAAATAAGCGCAAAAAATGAATCTTTAGATCCACTGAAATTTAAAGTACACAAACATAGCAGTAAAGTATTAACATTTAAAAAGCATAAACATAAATTAAAACCTACGATTGATAAACATAAAAATAATATGACAATTGAGAAAGACACGAAACTATTAACTAAAGGGCTACGCATGGTAACCTCAGGAACTGCCGTAGAATGTGTGTATCAATATCCAGAGAGGCAACAATTACATGCCCTCTTAAGTGATATGACGAATCAATTGACAAAGGTATAAAGCTATTATTAGGTGCACAGACGTAGTAAATAGTTGTGTCATATATATCGGTTAAACTAGCTGTTAAAAAGTTGTATACGTAAATATTGTGAAGCAATTAGGAGTGGACCTCACAAGTTGACAGATTTTGTGCGTACATTTTTCTCGGCACTTTTTGCCTAGAACTACTCCTTTATAAAATCAGTTACCGGTGGAGGTGCTACCGAACAGATACGATTTTGGGACCTTCAAGAAAAGAGCTTATTTATACTTAGAAAGTCAGAAATGCAACTGTAAGACCTCCAGTATCGCGAATATTCATAATCATTCACAATTAGGTGCACCTCCTGCTTTCTCTTCTATTAAAAAAAGGTATTCCCTAGTAGAGGCGCGCCCAAAACAGGATTTTGGGATTTATTCGAGCGCGACAGATAAGCACAGGGAGATACCTCGCACACTGTTGAGGCTCTCTACCAGATATAAGCCCTTTATATAAAGCCGGACGTCTAGCGTCAATTTTTTAAAAAAAATCCAATAAGTACGGTTCCTGGAAATTAACAAATTTAAAATAAAAGAAAATTCAACCGCGCTCAAGAATGCAAAATTACATAAAATAAAGCCCTTACGACACATTCAAATCGTCACATTTTCTAAATATACCTATACTTTTTAGCTCGCAATTAATCCACCATTCCTAATCTGATGCGCTGCAGTATTTTCATGTCATTGTTTTTTTTGAAATGAAAAATATTTTATAAACTTTTATTTTTCCTATCTATCTAGAAAAAGTTTATAAAATATTCTCAAAATCCAATTGGTCCCCACGACGTTTGAAAAAATCTCCACTTAGCATCATAGACTCCCGTGTCCCGTGAGGAATGTATTGATACCTTATAATTACCGTCTAATATTTACCGTAGAAGGTTAAACATATAATAAATTTTATTTGTAAATGAAATCTGCAAAGCAAATATTAGCTTAAATTGAAGAATTTCCTAACATTGATCACGCGTCATTTCACAATACGTAAAAGTACTCAGCTAAGCCCAATTATTACTGCCGAAGACGTTATATGTTATATTTCAGCTCTGTTTGCCGGCAATGCAACACACGCGGAACAAAAATCGTCGGAGGAACAAAAAGCGGTTCTCAGTCGTGGGCAACTTGGATTCGAGCGGCTTCGAGCGGGCTTTTACGACCATGATTCGGAAGTATCAGTTAGTGATAATAATAAACTACAACAACTTAGCTCTTCGCTATATTACGTTGAGTGTGCATCGATCATCAGCAGGTTAAATTGATGATTCTTAGCTTAGCTTACAAAAGTTACAGTGGCGAGAAGAATAATAATTTTTTTTTACTAACTCGCTGCTTGTTTCGATTTTTTGATATATAGTAAACCAAACAACTGATCCTAGTGGACTCTGGCTGAGCACTTTGCTCTCCCAAAACGCCCAGTTTCGTAGTAGCGGTCATTTGGACAAACTGCCTAAGTTCATTAAAAAAAAAACCTAGCTTTTCCAAGAGAAACTGACTGACTCGATATGCCACACTTTTTTTAAGGGGCAAAGTATACGTTTCTACAATAAGCTGCCTAATGCCATTAGAGATTTACCAGTTACCAAATTCAAAAAAATTCAAAAAATAAAATAAATAAAAATATATAAAAATTACTGTAACATTTAGATACTTACTAATTAAACATTACGTAATATCTTATTTAAAAAAGTATATGAAGAAAAGACAACCCCGCTGAGTTTCTTTTTTTTTCTCAGTGTGTGGCCGCGTTTCCGATCCGGTAGTGATTTAAAAAAATTTTGAAGCGTCAAAATAACTTGTAAAAAGTTTTATTGATTAAAGTACTTGTGATTTCTGATTTCTGATACATTACATGATCTACGGTAAGAAGGTGAATACCGATTCAGGTACATTGCTTTCGCACTTCCACTACCTAGCAGCCTTACTGGTCTTAGCGCCTGCTCTCCTCAAAAGTAACACATTGCTATTACCTGCGCGGAGACCATATTTTTTGAATATCTACACTAATTACGTTACGGTTTACTATATTGTTGTTTAGCAGTATTCTATTTTTATTATAATATTTATATCGGATACATGTGACCATTAACTATCGTGTCCTTCAACACGCATAGTTTTTTATATTATAGCCAATATTAATATATTATAATATATATATGTTTTTATTTTGCTGTTCGTGTCTCAAAACTGATTCCAACGAAAATTTCAAAAAAAATCTAAATTTGGGTGAAATTTTGTAATGAAATGAAAATCGAAAATTTATTCATTTTAAAGATTATGGATGTTACAACTTATTAAAAAATAATTAAAAGTTACCAACATATTTTACCATAATATGCTGTGCTAATATTCAAAATTTAATAATGATTGTTATATTATATTCTAAAAAATTAAAAATCAACACTTTCAATTAACACAATATAATATTTAAATTAAATGATTTCATAGATATGTGAATTATTTAACAAATCAAAAAATATTTTATTATTTATATGCACTTTTATTGAGTCGACGTATTGAGATAATTTTCGTTTTTTAAGACTTTATATTCTCAGAAAAAACACAATTTTACAAAAAAGAACGAGTTAAATTAGTTTTCACCATCACCATCCATATGTGTTTATTATCGAACCCGAACTACTTGACGGAAGACACGTAATCAATTAGGATCTAACGTGAAATGTTCTAAATGTAGCCACCACGGATTAAGCTGGATACGCCCTTTCAAGGCAATTTCTTAGGTTGTCAATATCGCTTGCATTTACACAGAGAAATACAGAGTCATAATACTTACCGATGTAAGAAAATCACTCCAGAGATATTCCTTAAGCCTTAGCTTTTTATTCAACTCGATAAAATAGCACAATATGGCATATTCCTATTTTTTTACGATATAATATACGAGAGGCTACGCATATTGCGCCCAACCCCGTGTCTATTAGTATTTGTGTGGTCTGTGGTAGCCACAAAAAGATAAACGTCTACTTCGCAATTTATATATTGCATTAATTTGAAAGAATTGTGATGCTGTTAGAAAATACACTTGATATTTTCACTATTTTCCCGTTTTCTGGGAAAACAGGATTTACTTTCCCAAGAAAATTCAAGCTATAACTATATAATATGTACCTTTAAATTCTATATGTATACCACTTGTATTATAGTATGACTTTATTTATTCAATTTTTTATCTGATGCTATATACATTTTTCACTTTTATTTTCAGTTAAACTTCTAACTATAAGCTCACTGTGTAAGCTGTAATTGCCTATATTTGGGAAATCACTGCCATTGCTCATTATGTATTTTATAAAATCTAGTCTGTGTGCTTTCTGTTGGCAATCCAAATAAAATAAATAAAAAATACAAAAAAGTTAGTCACTTACTTGCCCTCCTTGGCACTACACAAACATTTCTGTCAGTGCGTGCATCACTAAATTCCCCCTAAATTATAAATAAAGTGTTTTTAAATGAATACTCAAATAATTTACATTCGTGTTTGGGTAGTAGTAGAGGATCCTTATATAAGACCACCTTCACCGAAATGGTTAATGAATGAAAAGTATTTTATATCCCCTAAAATTTCAATTCAATATATTTAATATTACAAATTGGTTGACGAAAAAAATTGAGTCCAGAATATGATTAATTAACATTTTTTTAATATTCCACTGGTTTAGGTAATGTACAAACTTCATACCAATCGAAAGTATGAAGTCTTTTAAATTATGCAAACGTTAAAAATCATATCAGTAGCAAAAGCAGTAACATACATTTTATGTCCTCAACGTAGTTTCACTTCATTACCGAAGCATCTTATAGAGATATTTCCCTGAAGATGCTTCGGTTAAAAATTAGGAATACAAATTCCTTACACTAGCTTTTGTTTCTGTGGCACCATAGTAGTAACATACAGATAGTACAGTAAAGTTGCAATAAATTACGCTAACATCGTTAGTTAGGACTACATCTTCCGGCTCCTCTAGTTACATAAAAATAACATACCGGCTTTATGTAAATAAAATCAGAGAACCGAGTTCCCAAAAGGAGGAGGTTATCATTCGGCTGTATTTTTAAGTTTGTTATCTTAGGACTCAGAACAGAACAAATCGATTTTAAAATTTATTTATTTGTTTGAGAGGGTATACCTTCCGTGTGGTCCCATTTTAATTCGGTAAGAACTGATGCAAGGTTCCGGAGATATAGGAATTGAGAAGCTGGTTGCTGCAGTTTTACTGCGTATTCAATCATCAAACTTTTCAGGAAAACATTTGACAAAACCATTAACAAATTGAAAGCCGATGATCCCTGTAAGCATCAGAAAAAGTTAAAGCGTGTTTGGACGAAACTGTTGAAGCATTCAGAGGCGGAGCTCCAAAAAGCTACTCTGGAGTGCACCAAGTCGATCCTCCGCACCAGGAGCAGCACTGACAGGTCTCACGCCGTACACAGGCTGCGGAGGACGCTGGCCAAGGAACTCGCTCTTGTCCACTACAAACACTTGGAAACTCTATGCGACAAATTTCAGTTATGCTTTAATGAGTTACTTTAAATAATTATTATACAAGTAGCTTCGCCCATGAGTAGTTTAACATATCATTGATTTAATTTTTTTATACGAATTTTAAGCCCCTATTTTAACCCATCAGGGTAATTTTGAGATAAAAGTTAGCCTACGTTTAACCACAGACTTTAAATTATTTTTTATACCGTGTTGGTAAGGGTCCCTCTGAAAAACAAACCATCTTCCGTTCTGTCAACCAGTCCGTAAAAGGCGAACGGTTTAGTCTTGAAAGCGTAACAGACAAACAAACAGACAGGCTTCCACATTTATAATATTAATATTGATGAGACATAAATGTTTGTATATTTGTGTCCTACGTGTATGTGTACTAGTATGACTATCGACCTCCAAATCTCTTGTCGGGCAATTTGTATTTAATAAGTTTTCGGTGCTTCTACCAGATTATCAATAGACAGGCCACGTGTCACATCTTGGGAATTAACACCGCTGACCATGTTTTCATTGACACACAATTTTATTTTATGTATTTGTGTTAACTCAGGCACCTTGTAAAGAATAGATAACCAGTTTGATTTTGGTTGCCATCCTGTCAGGCAGTTTTTAAAAGGCGTACGGTTGGATGTGTCACTAACATCGTGACTACTTGGTGGTAGAGTTCCGCAACCTCTTGGCCAGGTCCGTCTCGCGCCTGGTACCACCAACTTACCTTTTAAAAATTACGTTCAACGAATCTTCACGCCAGTATCCCCGAAGAAGTAGGCAGAGGTACTAAGGCATCTAAGATTAGATTAGATTAGATTTTAGTAGATTAGATACTTAAGTTAAGTAAGATACACAATATGATAGGTGGCCATCCTATCGTTTCCAGCACATTTCAAATCCCGGGCAACGTTGTTTTTATCAGAAAAATGAAACAAGACATGACCTAGGACCTAGTGTGGTCAACGCCGACACCGGGCACTAGACTGCAGTGGCAAGTTACTTATTACGGCCGCAACAACGTAGGTGTTTATGATCGTAATGTTTCGTTTTACAGGGTAATGTAGCCAGTTAACTTATGCCACTTGCATCCCATCCCATCAAATGTATAGCATTCATTAACATCTTTGATATTTACGCGGTAGTTGTCCTTTTCCATCACGACAGTTATATGCTTGTTTGCTATCTTATGTTTAAAAAATACGTTGTATAAAATTCATAACAAAAACACAACACCAGCAAACAATATAAACCCTAGTAGGATTGTACACTATTTATTTATAACGGTGTGAAATCCGGTTGTTTTGATAAATGTCCCGCGTCTCCGGGGCCCGGCCGGCGCGCTCACGACGCGAGCTATTTCTCACTGTTCGCACTTACAACAGCTTTTAAAATGAAAAAAGCTCAACCCCAGACTGTGAGGTGGAAATTTTACTTCAACAATAAAATAAACACTATTTCACAGCTGTTTTGTAACTTGCTTCTTAAATCTGTGGAAACAAAATCTTATATTCGATTTTAAACTCAATTTTTCGTGACCAATACTATACAGTTACGTATTTTCACACATATTTCATATACTTTTATAAGATAATATAAATATTGATTGCAGCACTCATCCATTTTTATAATAATATTAATAATAATATTAATATAATTGCGAATGTCTGTAGTTCTTTTTATTTAAAGATTTTTTATATTTGGTTCTATACATTTATCTATACATATACTAGCGATCGCGAAATCTGTTTTAGGTTTGACACCTGACCGCTGTAAAGAAAATAGTATATATGCATGTGTATATAATATCACTAGCTGTTGCCCGCGACTTCGTTCGCGCGGACTTCGTTTACTCCGCATAGCACCTGGCCGCTAGGCGATAGCGTAATAATATGTAGCCTATATGTTGACCCGACCTGTTAGTAATATTCATGCAAAATTTGAAGTAAATCCATGCAGTACTTTTTAAGTTTACCACGGACATACATTGACTTTCCTACGATTTTGTTATATGTAATGTGTAAAGTTTATTTTAATTTAAATAATTATTTTATTTTAAAGTAGTGTGTAATGTTTATTTTAATTATTTTAATGTATTTTCAATGCTTCTTATTTAAAAGTATTAAGTTTCTGCAGTCCTCTACGATATAAACTTTAACTATGCCAAATTTCATTCGCCACCGTTGGGTCGAAAATGGGTCCAAAGTTTTCCCTTCACGTAATATATAGACAAATAAATTTCTGTACATTAAGTTTTTTGAAAAATATTAATGGGATCGGTTAAAAGACCAACAACAGAAGCGAAAAAACTAATTATTAAATTTTTGTCTGCCTGTCTGTTAATTTGGCCGTCAATCACGCAAAAATGACGTGATAGAAAATAATGAAATTTGGCACGGTGATAGTTGAGAGCCTGGAGCAATATATAGCGTAGTTTTATCCTGGTTTCAGATCTCGTAGGAGAAATAAAAAAAAAATACAGTAAAAATGCTTACCTATTACTTTTTAAATGATTTAGTCAACAAGATACTTATATACCGAATTGCTGAGGCAAACCAAATAATTATATTGCTGTTCAAACATTTTTAACATATAATCCATACTAATATT
>JAUPFN010000015.1:372500-446114 GCA_036924255.1 Apodemia mormo | reverse complement strand
AGGGGAGGGGAGGGGAGGGGAGGGGAGGGGGAGAGGGGGAGGGGGGAGGGAGAGAGAGGGGGCTGGCTGGCTGGCGGGGAACAGAGTGAATAGAGCGTTGGTTTTAAGTCAGGGTGCCCCTCTTGCCCTGCATAATCATTCCTATGCCTGCCTATGCCTATCCCAACGATATTGTATGAAAGTGAGAGTTGGGTATGTTAGAAGGGCATGAAAGTATAATCAACGCAGGACCAATGTAATCGTAATGTTGAAGTGAGAGAGAAGTTATGCTTGAAAGAAAGTGTTGGTGTAAAGATGAGAAAGGGCATGCTCCGTTGGTTCGGACATGTACAAAGAATGGTAGGTGAAAGATTAACAAAACAGATATACAATGCGAGAGATAAAATACTTTATTATTGAAGTGAAACTTTTGAAGTGAAACTTCTTTAGAATCGTTGTGATTTCAAACCTGATGCAACGGAAAAAACGACAGGTAAGAGACACAAATACAAAAATGTGTAGAATGAAGCCGGTAAAGAATGAGACAGAAATATACATACTATTTTATATTATCGGTCTCTCCTCTTTGTTCCGTACTTCGTAGCGTCCCCACTCCCGTCGTTTAAGCATAGTCGCCTGTAATTAGTGAGCCAAAGCGAGAGAGCAAATGTCGGTGTGTATGTATACTGCACACTGTTTAATACTTGCTTGTATTTGAGCATTTAACGTGTGTTAGTATATGTGAAAAGTACGTGAGCTAATACTACTTTACACTGTATGCGGCTGCGTATTACAGCTTTTTAGTAAGATGCCATCTCATTCTTTTCTCGATTTAGTGAAGTTTCACTTCTATCGTGTGTGAATCGCACACACACCTTTTTTTTTGTATCTTTTTCATATTTAGGACTGTTTGCTACTATTAATAAAATTTACTACCATCTAAACGAATTTTCACATCTTCAACAAACAACTTTACAAAATTGAGTATTTTACAATAAAAATGTAACTTTATAACGTAATTTGTTTAAAAATGTTAAATATTTGCACCCGATGTCTTCACCGTGATGTGTAATGCTTGGTTTCTATAATCAACTATCTGTCATTTGTAGCAGTAACCATTCGCAACCAATTTATAATGAGGCATATCATACTATTCCACAGGTTTTTAGACCATTTGGTAATTTGACATTTATAAGAACAGTTACGTTTCATAGTAACTCGTAAGTAAAACGAGTCGTTTTATTGATACAACCGAGCATTAAGCAGTCTAAAATAAAAGCTATGATAATAAAAATAAAATATTTTTTACCTTGATAATATCCATAGTAAGGAGACTTATGGAAATGCGTGTTGTTCTTGGCATAAAAGTCGTATGCCACGTAGAACTGATAATCGGCCACTTCCTTTAGACTATCGTCGTAGCCTTCCAACGACCGCATCTCTGCAACGCTAATTGTTTCATCCTCTTCTTCGCCTTTGTTCAGAGCATTTAATTGCTGGAAATTAAATATACAAATAAATATAATGTGGAACCTTGCGGAGTAGAAGAGTGCGAGAAAAGAAAAATATTCAATTTCCAATCGGTTTTATTCTTTGGGATCTGTAGAGATATAGGTTTACTCTACATCTTCTTTCACATATACCGCCCCATTGGTCGAGTCGACCCTGACAACGCAATCGACGGGGCTCGGGTTGATCCCCGACGGGGACAAGCATTTGTGTAATAAACATTAATGTTTGTATTTCCGGGTTTGGGTGTTTATTAAATACTAGCTGTTGCCAGCGACTTCGTCCGCGCGGACTTCGTTTACTCCGCACTGCTCCTCCCAGCTAGGTGATAGCGTGATAATATGTAGCCTATATGTTGACACGACCTGTTAGTAATATTCATGCAAAATTTGAAGTAAATCCATGCAGTACTTTTTGAGTTTACCCCGGACATACATACAGACAAACAGACAAAAAATCTAAAAACTATATTTTTGGCTTCTATATCGATTGTAGATCACGCCCCAAGTATTCTTTTAAAAAAATATACAATGTACAGTTTTGACTTTCCTACGATTTTATTATATGTATAGATATTCTAGTGTTTATATATGTAATTCTATGTATTAGTATCGTTGACTAACACCCATAACACAAGCAAATAATTTGCTTACTTTGGGGTTAGATCAGTAAGTGTAATTTGTCCCGGGAATATTATTACATTATATAACATGCCGAGTGCTCTAAAGAGTTGTTCAAATTGATTCTTGTTGTTGAATTTAATCACCGTACTTCGCGGTAAAATTATAAGTTCTAGCTTGTCGATCCACCACCTCAATATCTGAAAATCCATTACCGAGCAATTCAGCAGGCACTTTTACCTCACACATCACTCAGGTGAAATTAATTACTAGCGGGGGTTTTTTCAGAATAACTTTGGTTAGGGTGTTTTTCCTCTTATCATTAGATGGCAAACAAGCTGATGGCTCTCTTGATGGAAAAAGAAACTATCGCATATAGACATCAAAGTTGTTAATGGTGCCGTGCTTACCGTGTGGCGAGATCACAATGCCACATGCATACATCTACCGGCTACCTTATCTTCTAATGACTAGCATTGACGCTGTTGCGCCAGGAATAGGTAAGGCGATGGTACCAAATACCCAGGCGAGACGTTGCGGAATTCTACCTCCTAGTAGTCATGATGGCAGTGACCAATCGATCGCTTTTTACAACCTGCCTGGCAGAACGGCCGTTGGTTTATTCTTGAAAGGTGCCTGGACCAACACATCATAAATATACAATTATTTTATTTGTGTAGATCAATAACTTCTATGTACCAACGTAGTACATTAATATCTTTGGTGTTGATAAATTTTCCCCGATCAAAATAATTAATCTTGAATGATATTGAATTTGATTGATTTGAATGATAATGAATAATTAATCTTAACCGCCCCGTTCGCGTTGGTCGAATGGTTAGCGACTCTGACTACGCAATCGACGGGGCTCGGGTTCGATCGGGACATGCACTTGTGTAATGAGCATAAATAATTATATTTCCGGGTTGTGTTTATTAAATATATTCCAGTATTTACATATGTATTTCTATTTATTTGTATCGCCTCTGTGGTCTAGTGGTCCAGCTTTGGAGTTGACCACATGAGGTCCCGGGTTCGATTCCCGGGTCGGGCACTTTAAAAAAAAGTGTTATTTCAGTTTTCTGAGAAACTCAAAGTTGCCCGGGATTGGAAAGTGCCCGGTTGGCGATAGGCTTGCCACCTATCACATTTATGGGACCAAGTATCTTCGGCTAATCGTGGGTGCAATTGTTGTACCTCTGCCTACCCCTTCGGGGATATGGGCTTGGGCGTGAAGATACTTTGTATCGTTGACTAACACCCATAACACGAGCAAATAGGTTGCTTACTTTGGGGTTAGACCAGTAAGTGTAATTTGTAATTTTAATTTGTTAATTGTAATTTGTAAAACAGGATGTATTTTCCTACTCCTCCTATATACTTCTGATTAATTTCGTTGCAGGATCCAAGACAGCTTAGCTTTTCGCCAGGGCACCCTGAGCTCGCAACTCAGAGGTTATCAGGACGGTTGCCGCTGTTGATTCTGGTTTACAGAAGTTACAGTGGTGGGAACGAGAGGTGGGTCCATTGCCTTTTAAAAAAAAGTGTAATTTGTCCCGTGAATATAACAGCGGGCTTCCCGCTGCAGCTAGTATTAATATAGATTTATCATGAAATTTTGCCAATCTCCAACCATGAATGTTACTTATTAAATTAGTAATTGACTTACAAGTCCCTCATTGTGCAGTTGCTCCCAAGTTGGATCTCCGGATGGTTCCGTTTCCATTGCGCCTTCGTAATGTAGTACAGCCACTTGTTTTGCTTTTGTAAATCTACAAAAAAAATATACTGCGTTACTTTTGAAGGTCAGCCAAATTATAAAATTAGGAACTAATATTATTATTGTAAAAATATTACAAGCTAATATGACAATATTCATTTGAAAATATCCCACTAAATTCATGAATTGGATGCACCGAATCTTGTGAATAAACTCTTAATGCTAGCAGTGTGTCATTTTACATGTACCTATAATTACAATAGTAACTATTATGCAATCTGTTGCTCTAAGTACATTTTTCCCGATCACTTTTAATTTAATTGAAGGCAATAAATTATTTTATTTCGAATATTGCGTAATTGAAATTATATCCATGCGTTAGGTTTTTTGTCGGATAAAAACGGATTTTTTTTTAAATTACTTTTTTATTACATAAATCAAACATATTATCGATTCTGAACAGCTACTGAGAGAAAATTGGCCGGTCCTTTAAAAGTAACGCTGTATATAGACTGTCATATTCTGAAAAGCTAACTAGGTATACGCATGCGCACCCATGTTTATCAAACCTGAGACACGTGTGCACGTGATCATGATTCATGCTTTGTTCCTATAATCAAAATCCGTCATTCGTAGCAGTAACAGCTAGCAACTAATTTAATAATAATGTGGCGTTCATGAAGCTATATTATATCTGGAGACAAGGCAACACTTCTAACAACTTAAAAACCTACTTAAAAACCAAATTTCAAATACTGCTGTCGTCTTCTGAGGTCTTACCCTCTCTTTTTAACACAGCTGTATAAAGAGAGATGGAGAGACCTCATAGACTGATTGATTTTCAATTGATTTATACAAGTGCTAGCTCCTTTTTTTTATATTATAAGATAGCAAACAAGCAGATAGGTCTCCTGATGGAAAGAGTCAACCATCGCCTATAGACACCAAAGATGTTAATGGTGCGTTGCTATCTTGTGGCGAGGTCTAATACCACATACATAAGTTTACCTATACCTAATACCTTCATGGTGGCGTTCCACAAGTTGTTTGGACCATTTGGTAATTTGACATTTCTAGGAACTGTTTTAGCTTATACCTTGTTGTAAATGCTTCCATTCGTAAATGAAACGAGTCGTTTTACTGATGTAGGAACTGGGCACAAATTTAATTTAATTTCATTATACAAAATGTGATTAACTATATTAATTTTAAACAAAGCTTTCACTATTCCATTTGATACTTCAAAAAAAAAATCAAATAAACTAATTCGTTTTTAAAAAAATACAGCAAAGGGTGCTTCAAGTTTTATATAATATAAAACTTGAAGCACACTTTGCTGTATTCTTTACTAACTTTAAGTGCGTAACGTCACTTAAGATACGTAATCATATACGATAGCATTGTGTGAGATGGTGTAGTACTAGTTTGTAATTTTTTTCATATCATAAGATAGCAAAAAGCATATGGGTCTCCTGATGGAAAGAGACAACCATCGCCTATTGATACAAAAGATGTTAATGGTACATTTCTATCTTGTGGCGAGGTTTAATGCCACATGCATAATTTTACCGGCTAGCTTACCCTACAAACCGGAACATGTCAGTGACTAGCACTAACGCTATTGCGAAGCGGTGGTACTACACCAGTATAACAACCACACCAAAAAAAGAACGACAGTTTGTCTATTCTTCGATGGAGCCATGGCCAACACGGGGGATAAAACGTAAAAGGAAAAAGTGCCAAGTATCGTTATTGCAGCAGGAATAAGTAGTTTAGTACCCCAAGAGACAATGCAGAACTCTACCACCTAGTAGCCACGATAGTAGGAGTTACTACTGTAGTATACCGTGGGATAGTAGCGACTTGCATAGCTAATCGTGCGCCTCTTATAAACTGGGAACACAAGAAGGATACAAACTTTGTACTTGTAGGACTATTGCCTATCTGCTTACCTCTTCGGAAATATAAAGGTGATAAAATTTATTACGAAAAATATATTACCGCTCATCACAATCCATGAGTCCTCTGAACCTGATCCAGTAATTGTCAATTTCGTTGTTTGCTTCCAAAATAAAATCAAATCTCTCGCCCGCATACGTCACCAGCGATGTAGCTGTGGAATAAAGACTTAATTACTACGATAGCCATGATATGAGTTTTAGTTAAGACATAGAAATACATATATAAATAGTGAAATATATTTAATAAACACTCAAACCCAGAAATACAAACATCTATGCTCATCACACAAATTGATTGATTGATTGATTGATTGATTGACAAACCCATTGATTGTGTAGTCAAGGTTGTTAACCATTTGTCAATGGGGCAATTAAAAATGAGAAAATCCGTTTGTCTGTCTTTCTGTTTGTTATGCTTTCACAGTTAAATCAACCATTTTGATGAAATTTGAGTTTCAAGAGCTTGAGTCAAACATCGACATTTTTTTTCGAAAATCTCCCCTAAGGGCGTCAAATAGATGACAAAAGTTTGCATAAGAAATTTTATAGATAATACGTTATTCCACTTGCAGACAAATCTATGCAGGTCAGCAAAACAGGTAATTTTTTTTCAAAAATATACCCGTGGAGCTTCAAAAAGATAAGGAAAATTTATTTAAAAGGTTATATGGATGATACGTTACTCCACTCGTAGACGAATATGTATGGGTCAGCAAACACAAGTTTTTTTTTTTTTCAAAAATCTACCCACAAGTGCTTCAAATAGATGAAGAGAGTTTATATAATGGATTATATGAATAACATGTTACTCCACTAGTGGACAAAACTGCGTGGGTCAAAGGTAATTTTTGAACCCCTAAGGGCTTCAAATAGATTAAAAAAGTTTTTATAAAAGATCTTATGGATGACATGTTACTCCATCGTGAACAAAGGTTATTTTTGAACCCTCTAAGGGTTTCAGGCAGGCAAACAAAAATTGTAAAAAATATTATTTTGGTACATGTACCATGTATACATCCATATATATTCAGTAAAAAGCGGTTAAATAAATATTACGAACAGAAACTCCAATTTTATTTATTTGGATGGGTTATATATATGGGTGACATATTACTCTACTTGCGAGTGAAGCTGTGCAGGTCAGCGAGTTATAATTTAAGCACAGTAAAATTAGAACGATCGACTTCTGCGGAAGAATTTATGTGAGTCAGCTAGTTATAATTTATTAAATGCAATAAAACTGGAACGACTGACTTCCGCGTGAGAAGCTGTGCGGGTCAACTAGTTATAATTTAAATGCAGTAAAACTGAAACGAATGGCTAGTTATAATTTAAACGCAGTAAAACTGGAATGACCAACTTCCGCGGGAGAAGCTGTGTGGGTCAGCTAGTTATAATTTAAACGCAGTAAAACTGGAACGACCAACTTCCGCGTGAGAATCTATTCGGGTCAGCTAGTTATAATTTAAAGGCAGTTAAACTGGAACAACCGACTTCCGCGGGCGAAGCTGTACGGGTCAGTTAGTTATAATTTAAAGGCAGTAAAACTGGAACAACTGTCTTCTAATATCCTGTTATCTAGTATTCTAAATCAAGACTTCACTGCACTTTCACAGAAAAGAATCATCAAGAGAAAGAACTTACTGTATCAAATGAAATGACATATCACTAACTACTACTCTACTACTAAAAACTTAACCTTACCAAAATCTAAACTAATATAACATTAACTAAATAATTAAAAACGACTACAGTCATATTTAATCGGTGTACGTTGTAGCCGTTTTTAATTATTTTGCTAAAAATTCTCACTACTTTTAATAATTTTAATAACCTTAACAAGATGAGTAAATTTTACTCTCATATAATTATTACATTTAATTAAATTAAGAAAATGAAAAGTTATATTTAATTTTGTCGGAAAATAATGTAAAGGTAATAAGAATGATTTTTTTTTTAATTACGTATTTATATAATTGTGTTTTGGTTATAGAATTAAAAATTATTGCACAAATATTTAATGTATATAATTAGAAATACGAAAGTACTGATCAAAATTATAAATGAGAATTTCATCTGTAACGATGAAATCATTTAACTAGTTATACGTATGTATACCTAGCGATCAGTACAATCGACGTAATCGATCATGCAAAGAAGAATTTCGCCACGTCGAGCCTGTCGACAATCCCTGCGTGTCGATATTTTTCTTTGTTGTTTTTAAAGCTTTTCTATATTCATATGATTGTCGGATTAATTAAAAATATATTTTCGTACTATAATCGTAGGAATAATAAAAAAATCTAAGAAAGACAAAAATATGCTTGTTATTTACAAAATCCGTTACTATAATATTGAACCTTTTAAGTAGGTCCTTCTTTAAACACGTTACAGACGAATATATTAATAGACTATTGAAGTAAATTTTATCTTTCACATTTACATATTCATAAGCGTAGAGGGATCAAAAGCGTTTTTCTTCTTGTTAGCTGTTTAATGTGGGGAGACGTTTATATTAATAAAATTTGCATGATTGCTTTTGAAATCTTCTATAATTTAAGTATACTACCGGTAATTTAAGTATACGATAAACCAGTGAACCGTAATGTACCGGAAAGTCTACAGACGTTTGGTTTACTCAGCCTACCCCGCAAGCGAACCATGATGATAAACTAACAAGATAAAATTAAAAATTTCAAAACCCCCCGACACATTCTCAGACCGCCATTCTTCTACATAAGAATAAGAATAAGAGATTATTTATTAATTATTATTATTATGAATATTTACCAAACAAAAACAAAAAAAAAACAAATCGAACATATGCATAATTTTAAGAGCAAAAAGTGAAAGGGCTTTAAAAGGGTTTTGCAGCATCAGCTTAAGATTACCACGGTTCCTTACTCAATGAGCTTAAGTTGTATAATTGCAAAGCTCCCATGGCCACTTTGTAACCCTGGAAATTATTTTAAACCCGAGTGCATGTAAAAATATAACAATGAGACCACACTCTTCACTCAATGGGCTTGTTTTTTTCTATATCATAAGATAACAAACAAGCAGATGGAAAAGTACCCTGATGGAAAGAGTATCCATAGCCTATAGATACCAAAGGTGCTAATGGTGCACTGCTCTTTTGTGGCGAGGTCTAATGTCACATGCATAAGTTCATCGGCTACCCTTCCTAAGTGGGGACTCATTCGGTTTGTAAAACAAACCGAATGAGTCCCCACTTGATGGGTTAACCTGGTTTAGCCGAGGAGTTCTTGGGTACATCTTTCAGCTCTATCATCAGGCACTGGAAGCCATTCCGTTTCAAAGTATTTATAAAAACGAATCAAAAAGTAACTTCACGCCCGTATCCCCGAAGGGGTAGGTAGAGATACAACAAGTGCACCCACGATTAGCCGAAGATACTTGGTCCCACAAATGTGATAGGTGGCAAGCCTATCACCGAACCGGGCACTTTCCAATCCCGGGCAACATTGTGTTTATCAGAAAACTAAAAAAACACTTCTTTTAAGTGGCCGACCCGGGAATCGAACCCGGGACCTCATGTGGTCAACGCCAACACTGGACCACTAGACCACAAATAAATAACCAAGACACCAAAGTCGATGGCGGCACAGGCGGTGCAACCAAAGGCGGTCTTAGCTGAGACATCGAAGGCCCAACACCTAGCTGATCCAAAGGCGGCATTACCTTGGACTCCAAAGGCGGGCCATACTGAAACTTTGTCGCAACCAACAGCGACTATCTCAATGACTCCTCAACTGCCGCGCGACCCCCGCCTATATCGCCGGCCGTTCGAACGCCGTGCCAACCGCGACCGGACCGATTCCGGACCGCGTGAATCGTCGTCGCGCGACTCGTCTGCGCGCCGCGATTCGTCCGCGCAACGCGAATCGCTACCGCGCCGCGATGTCACGGCCGCCGAGCGCCGCGATACCGTGACCACCCGCGAATCTGTACCATCATCATCAACACATGATGCTGCAGAACCGACACCAAAGAGATCTCCAAAAAGTATATTGGAAGAAAACTTTATACTAACGGCCCGCCTCGCAGAGGCCAACCTTCTTGATAAAGAACTGCTACAAGTGATGGCTGCCCACTTGAACGATCGTAGCGCGAAACTTCAAGCTACTGGCGCCGCCACCATCCCTACTACTGCAGAAGACGAAGCTGCTATACAACAAGCAGCAACTAGACCGCTTCCCCTCCCTCCTTGCGCCACCCCGCAGCGCAGGAAGAGAGAAGATGACAGCCTTACTTCCATCGAGGACCCAAAGAGACAGTGTGTTCCGGCGGAGCCGTCACCGCCCAGAAGCTTTGCCGCAGTAGCAGCAGACGCCGCTACAGCTCCCACAGCAAGCAACCAGCCACGTACTCAGGTAAATGCTAACCAGCCTGCACAGGCACCTAAACAAAAATACCCACCGTTAGTGGTAGAGGTCCTACCCAACTGGGCCCACCACTTCCGTGCCCTAAAAGACCAACTTGGCCACTCCCCTAATGCCAGACCTTTTGGCAGAGGGGTGAGATTCTCACCGAAAGACGAAACAGAATACCGGGTGATACAACGCTATCTAACCGAGCTGGGAAGAACCGAGCGCATATCCTGGTTTTGCTACTCGCTCCCCAGCGAGAGAAGCATAAAGGTTGCGATTAGGGGACTCCCGGCCGACACCGACCCCGAGGAAATTAAAGAAGACCTGTTGGCCCACGGACACGAGGCGGAATATATTAGACCTATCAGGGCGCGTGCGGGTCGCCCCGGCTGTATATTTATGGCGATACTGAAAAGAAAGGAGAACACCCTGCCTGACATCTATAACATCGATGAACTCTTGTACATGCCGGGTGTTAAAATAGAGGCGTGGAGGGGGAAGAAAGGCCCGGCGCAGTGCCACCGGTGCCAACAATTCCGCCACTCCTCCCATAACTGTCACCGCCCACAAAAATGTGTGCGGTGTGGCGAAGAACACCCAGCCAGAGATTGCCCACGCCCCCGGGAGGAGCCACCAACCTGTGCAAATTGCAGTGGCCCCCACACCGCCAACAGCACCACTTGTCCAATCTTCCAACGTGAGGCAAGGAATAAAAGGGCTGGCGCGGTGGCACTGACCACACCTTTACCGGTCACCAGAAGACCCGAGCCACCACCGACAACCACCCAACCCAGAGTACCAGAGGCGCCTGCGGAGGTGTCAACCCTTACCGCACCGGCGAACGACCCCATTCCCCGCTCACAAGGTGGCATGATTGAAAGGAAGAAAAAGAAGAAGATGAATAAAAAGAAGGCCAGGCCTCAGGAAAGTGGTGCTGAAACAGAAGTAGAGGAGCAGCTAACCACTCACGTGGCCAAAGACCCAGTGACTCCTGCTCCCCCAAAAAGGGACGCATCAACAAGAAGACCGATGCCCTCAGTGACCCCGGACGAAGGGAAGCTTGTGGTGCTTGAGAAAGCGCTACAAGTTTTCCAAGATGTGCTGGGGGCACTAAGAGAGGGCACAGACCCCGTTTCGGCCGTCCTCAGGGGTATGACGGACCTATTGGCACTATATGGATCATAGGACCCTGAGGACCGTATTCTGGAATGCCTGCAGCCTTAGGGAAAAGGCTGTACTCTTTCGTCAGCTCCTGAACGAACAAAACATAGATGTCGAGTTGATCAACGAATCAATGTTAGGTCCGAGGGATAAACTCCATGTACCAAATTATTTCTGCTACAGACAGGACGAGCACAGTGGGCGTGCACCATACCGTGGACTGGTGATACTAGTGCATCGAAGAGTCATTCACCAACCGCTACCTCGCAAACACCTCTCCTCATTGCAAGCGCTGGGTGTAGAAATTTTGATCGCCGGCAATCCCCTGCGAATATTCAGTGTCTACAGACCACCACAACAAAAATTCTCACCATCAGAACTTATGGAGATATTTGACTCACCACTTCCAACAATCGCAGCCGGTGATTGGAACTGCAAACACCTAGCGTGGCATGCAACCACCACCTCAACAGCAGGCAAGAGACTCTTCGATGCTGCGGAACAAAACCAACTGACAATCTGCAGCCCAGAGGTACCCACCCACTTCCCATTTTATGACGCTCACAACCCAGACGTCCTAGACTTTGCCGTACACAACGGGATCCAGCAAAGGATAGCCCTAGAAGCCATACCCGATGACATGGGATCTGACCATCTCCCCATCCTTCTTACCATAGAGGATATTCCGGTTAGACTAACTCCACCTCCTCCCCGCCAACTTATCGACTGGCCAAAATTTTCTTCCATCTTGGAAAATAACAACATCACCCAACCAGTTTCCACCCCGGCTGAGGTGAACCACTTTGCAGAGGAACTAACACGGAATATCCAAGAAGCTATCCAAAAAGCTTCTAAATCCCAATCAGCTACCCGTATCCCCTCGGACCTACCCATTAACATCCGGAACAAAATTCAGGAAAAAAGGAGCATCCGACGATTATGGCAAGCCACAAGATGCCCATCTCTAAAGGCCAAACTAAACAGGCTTACCCAGGACATCAAGACCGAACTCAAACGCCACGCCAGTGAAAGTTGGGAAACCCGCCTCGCTGAAGCAGAAGAAGACTGGTCGTCGCTTCATCGTTTGTGCCGCCGGCTTACAAATAAACCAGAACCCACTTCGTCACGCGGACGGTACGCCTAGATACCGAGCGGAAGACCGTGCTGAAATTTTCGCCGACCACCTGGAGGAGCAGTTCAGCCCAAATCCGATCGTAGACCAAACTCTTACAGCGGAGATAGGAGAGTTTCTCAAAGATTACTTGGCAACACCCCCAACAACTTCAGAAGACCCCATAGTTCTCACCCCGAATATGGTGCGCAACCAGATCAAGAAGAGTAAACCACGCAAGGCACCGGGCGCGGATGCCATTACGAACAAGGCTCTACTGCACCTTCCTTTCCGCACTGTGGTAGCCATGACAAGACTTTTCAACGGCATCCTGCGTACCGGTGAATTCCCCGAGATATGGAAGACTGGACGGGTGATAATGCTACCCAAACAGGGAAAAAATATTACCCTGCCAGCAAGCTACAGGCCGATTACCCTGCTTCCTACAATGTCCAAGATCTTCGAGAAACTCGCCTTACAACACATAGATCGCCACTTCAGTCCACGTCCCGAACAGTTTGGTTTTAGGGCTGAACACAGCACGGTCCTCCAACTGACCAGGGTTCTGCACATCTTAATCGAAGCTCGGAACAAGAAAGAGCAAGCCGCCGCGGTCCTGCTAGACATGGAAAAGGCTTTCGACCGTGTCTGGCACGACGGCCTAGTCTTCAAGCTAGCCAAAACAGAGGTCCCCAAGAGAATCGTCAGAATCATCCACTCCTTTCTGTCAGGAAGGAAATTCCAAGTAGTAGTGGAAAACACCGTCTCGTCATTGAGGAATATCACAGCTGGAGTCCCGCAAGGCAGCTGTCTCTCACCATCGCTGTACTCTGTCTACACGAATGACATACCGGTGGGAGATGGCTGTCAGCTAGCACTGTACGCCGACGACGCGGCATACATCGCCGCCTCCATCAACGCTGTCTTCGCAGCCAAGAAACTCCAAGAAAGCCTGAACCTGCTGCCTGATTGGCTGTCCAAATGGCGCCTGACAGCCAATGCGGGGAAAACGCAGGCGCTTCGTCCCAGGAGCTCAAAGAGAATCCCGGACCTCACTCTGAACGGCCAGAACATTCAATGGACCACAGTAGTCAAGTATCTTGGCGTGACTATTGACACTAGACTTACCATGGGCCCTCACATCAGGGAAATCGTAACTAGGACACGTATGGCTATGGCAGCCATACGACCGATCTTCTCATCAACACTCCCAACTAGTATCAAACTGGGGGTGTTCAAGACATACATCAGATCAAGACTTACCTACGCAGCAGCTAGCTGGTACAACCTGACATCTCCAACATCTCGAAATATCCTACAACAACAGCAAAACCTAGCGCTGCGTAGGATAGTGAACGCCCCCAGATTTGTCCAAAATGCAGTTATCCAACGTGACCTCAAAATAGAAGACCTGGATGAATTCATCCGCAAAATAGCAAAGAAGATGTACGAACGCGCCGATTCGTCATCCCAGCCCCATATCCAGAGCATAGCCCCTTACCACTCGCGTCCCCCGGACGCTAAACCCTTCCCAAGGGATTTAATTTCTTAAAAATCCATTTAGCCTTTCGTACCCTTCCTACCGTCAAAGTCGCTGCCGTGGTCGCTGATCGCCTTGCTCGGCTTCCCCTATGGGTCTAACCGGGTGTGGTTGATCGCCTGCGGTGGCGTGAAGAACTCGGGAAGGGGGGTACAAATCTTCATACAGATAACCATCTCACATATACACCTTTTCTTCTCCTTAGTGAGATAACCACCACCTAGAAACCCCTATGCAACCAATGAAAATTTCAAGGGTGTCTCAACCCACTCCAAAGACCTGGTAGTATTTACTACCAGCGCATGATACCATGGCAAGGGGGCCATCAGCCCCGGAACCATTTCCCCGCCCCTCCTTCAGGGGGTGAGAGAAGATACACGACGACCAAAGTCGATGGTGTGGCTGTATTTTATTCCAAAGTTCCCATAACGTACTTTCAGCTCTATCATGAGACTCTGGAAATCGTCTAGCACTAGAGTGTTTGTCCAAACTGAACAAATGAGTCCAATTTCGATTAGTTTATCTTATTTAATTTAGGAGTTCTCATGGTTACCTTCCAGTTCCATCATCAGATCCTAAAAATAATCCGAAACTAAGGTGTTTGCCAATACAAGACAATTAAGTGCTAATTTAAAAACATTACCTCGTTTAGTTTAGGAGCTCATTATAGTTGCATTTTAAATCTGGATTTTTGAGGTTCCAATGTCACTTTTTCGGCTCAATCTTCAAAGCCTTGTCATCAGGAGAAAGAACTTACTACAACAAACGAAATGACTCCAAACTCCACTATATTAGCAATTTCTATCTGTGAGTTACAATGACACTCTTACGACTCCATCTTCAGATCTCCGACATTATGAATGTATAATGGAAACTGCATATCATCGAAAAATCCATCGAGTCCGAACTTGATCATCTTATCTCTATCTACATTCTACGCGTGAGATTCAGTAGCACTTTTTCAACTCCATCTTCAGATCCTCGTCGTCATGAGCACTAATCAAACTCAGTACTTATAGCAACAAGACCAATGAGTCCAAACAACGTTGTCTTGTTAAAACTGTGCATCATAGAGTTCCAGTCTCTACGTCCAGACTACATCATGAGCTCAGTTGGATGATACCATAATAATGCATTGTCACTGAGCTTTTACAAGTTTGCCAAGTTTTTATACAAATGTATACCAGAAAATCGATAAAAAGTGTCTTGCAATATTTAGAAAATCTGTCATTTACATTCGAAAATTGCCAGTTAAATAGATTTTGTTAATGTTCGAATTAGAATTTTTAAGTATCACGTCAAGTTTACCATGTTATTGCAATATCAATAAAGTAAGAGAATACGAAATTTAGCATAATAAAGCCTTTATAAGTTGCTTAATTCCTTTCAATTAGAAAAGAGCTGGTAAACGGCTGAAGTCTGAACAGATTCCATTGAATCATAGCCAAGAACCACCTCGCAAAACAGGGCTTTCAATTAAAAAAAACCGCAACCAAATCAGACCATCCTCCAGGGCGCTACTATGCCACGGACAGACACACAGATACACACCTGAAACTTATAACACCCCTCGTTTGCGTCGGGGGTTAAAAATACCAAGTAACATCGCAAGCAACATTACTATTTCACAGTACTTTAAACAGACGTATTAATATACCATAAGCGACGTGCACACACTTTACTTTCTTTAAGTGATAACCACACAGTGCTAAGTGTGAGTTTTTCTTTTCGCATTCGATCGTGAGCGCGTTTGGAGTTTACTAGGAATTTGTATGTGATTTGTACAACGCCACCTAGTGGTAAACGTGAGAAACCAGTTTACCACTAGGTGGCGCTGTACAAATCACATACAAATTCTTAGTAAACTTCAAACGCGCTCACGATCGATTGCGAAAAGAAAAACTCACACTTAGCACTCAAAACATACTCTCTACGAGAGGTGATAACTATATGAGGAAGTGTCGCTATCGGTACTGTATACATCTCCTTATATTTTTACTTGCAGAATATTTATTTCATTGTAATATTCTTGTTCAGTTCAAAAAACTAATTTATTTCCGGTTGTAAACAGTGTCCGATAGCAAAATTAATGTCATAATTATTTTAGCACGATAACGTTTCCTACTTACAATGTATGTACAAATTACTACTATTTTCACATTGACTGGGAAGCGTCGACATAATACACGCTTAAATTCTTAAGAATATATTTTTAAATTACGTTACTTTGAGAATACTAATGTGCGCTAGTAGTGTAGAAGGAAAAAAATGTTGATCTTGAGACTCGTATTTTTTTTTTTGTATTAATAGATAGCAAATAAGCAGATGGTTCTACTGATGGAAATGGAAACCATCATCTATAGACACCAAAAATGTTAATGATGCATTGCTATGGTGATGGCGAGTTGATAATACCACATGCATACGTCTACCGACTACCTTATCCTCCAAACCGGAACACGACAATGGCAAGCCGTAATAGCATCAATGCTATTACGGCAGAATAGGTATTAAATACCCAGGCGAGACGTTGCAGAACTCTACAGCACCTTAGTAATTATAATGGCAATGACACGTACCGCCAAAAATATTGAAGATATGGGGTCTAACATACACTTTTTAAAAAAAATCAACCCCTATTAGATGAAATGGGAGATGAAAATTTTGTATGAAAAATTACAATGATGATATCGAATCGCTATTCGCTAATAGATCTAATCGCGGGCAAACCTGTGCGGATCAACTTGTGTCTAATAAATGTTGTTTAATGATAGTGTCATTGTAAAAACAACATATTGAAAATATTCTAACTTAATACCGGAAGCGCTAAGAGAATTTGTTTGCTTGTTTTTGAACATTATCAGTTTATGTGTACACATTTAGAACTACAAAAATGGACATAGAATGCTTTTCGTACAATAACAATTTGCTATTTTTGCAGGTTAGAAAAATTACTTTTGACACGAATGAAACTTTTTTTAACATAAAATGGCTAACAAGAAGATGGCTCTCCTGATGGAAAAAGACAACCATCGCCTATAGACACCTAAGATGTTAATGGTGCATTGGTATTCTTAGGCGAGGTCTTATTAAGTGGCTACCCTTGCCTCCAAACCGGAACATGACAGTGATAAACACAGACGCTATTGCGGCAGGAATGGGTAAGGCATGGTACCAGACCCGGAGGAGACAATGCAGAACTCTACCACGTAGTTTGTAGTGTGTAAGTAACTCGCATGGACAATCGTTCTTCTCTAACGAACTGCCAGACGGCAGATGGACTATACTGCAAAGAGGGCCCGGACGGACACGGTGGAAATTAAGTTTAGAAGCTACTTTTACGATACATTTATACTAAACTGTTTAGCCGTTGGCAAGATGGCGTGAAAGGTTGCGAATTTGAAATAGTAACTACAGTCAATGTGAAAAGATCATGTTATAATAAGCGTACAGCTTGCAATTTGAGATTTTATGAAAATTGTTTTCGTACATTTCGTTGCGAAATTAATGTTAACTCTAATATAGGATTGCAGTCTGTCCACGGCTGCCTGAGAAATTAATTCAAATTTTAATATCATCTGTCTTGCAAATCTAAATTATACTAGACTGCCCGCGGTTTCACCCGCGCAGCTTTTGTTCCCGTGGAAACATTGGAAAGGTTTATACACTAAAACCTTCCTCAAGAATTGACCTATCTATTAAAAAAAACCGCACAAAAATCCGTTGCGTAGTTGTAAAGATTTAAGCATACATAGGGACATAAGGACATAGGGACAGACAGAGAAAGCGACTTTGTTTTATACTATGTAATGATTATATTACCACACACCATAGATAATCATACAAATACTATTATTAAATTATACTGGCGATCGCCTGCGGACGAAATTCGACGATAGACTAAACAATAAAATCTCTTATAAATTGGACAGTTGACTTTAGCCGTAAACTATATACCTACATGTGTGTAAATTATTATGTATGTCACATGAAGGTACTTTATCGCGTTAGGGATTTTTTATATATCATAAGATAGCAAACAAGCAGATGAGTCTCCTGATGGAAAAAATCAACCATCGCCTATAGACACCAAAGATGTTAATGGTGCGTTGCTATCTTGTGGCGAGGTCTAATGCCACATGCATAAGTTTACCGGCTACCTTACCCTCCAAACCGGAACACGACAGCAACAAGCACTGACGCTATTGCGGCAGGAATAGGTAAGGCGGTGGTACCAGACCCGGGCGAGACAATGCAGAACTCTACCACCTAGTAGCCACGATGATAGTGACTCGATAGCCAATTGGTCGCCTTTTACGACCTGCCTGGCAGAACGGCAACCAACCAACCAACACGGCCTAAATTTATTAGAAGTGAACTTCTAATGAATTCCCTTTTAATACTGTCTAAGTTTAATTATGCTAACACTGTCATAGGACCATTCTTTTAATTCGTACTAGGAAACTTATACAAAGGGTACAGAATACCTGTGCTCGTTATTGTTTTGAAGTACCGCCGCACGCACATGTTACCCCATTCTTCAATAACACTTCCATCTTAAAAATGGACTATCGAAGGCATTTACATTTTAGTACAATGTTATTTGGTATTCTAAAATATAAACTCTCTACCTATCTATATAATAGGATATTATAGATAAGAGATTAGAGAAGAGAATAAAGAACATTGCACAAGAGCATCGCTCTCCCTGGGACACCAAGACATGAAACTGCAGCATTTCGAGGTAGTTCAGCTGTAAGATTTAACTTAATTTTTTAACCAATTGATTTTTAATATTTTACATTTTTTTAATTTGTGCTTAAAACTGCTTAAAATCGAATTAAGTTTTGTAAGATACAGCTTTTTAATCATAAAATTTTTGCCATTTACAACAAATTTTATTTATTTAAAGTATTTATTACACAAAATGTACAAAAGGTGAACTTAACGTCTGAAGACATTTTCTACTAGTTAACCTTAAAGTTGTAATTATATATTCTACATTGAAATATATTCCAGAGACGTATTGCTGTAAGCGTAAAAGATTCCAAATAACTTTCTGTGTTGTGGACTGGGACCAAAAAGGAAAAAGTGTATAAAGAGCGCTGAATACGACCCTGGTTCACATTTCCGTTCACATAAATATGATAGAGAGAAAGGATCATGCAGTATTTAAAAAAGCAATATAATAACATGATCATTCCGACGGTTACGTAAGCCCAACCATTTTAATTGGGATCGAAACTGAATTACGTTTGGTCATGTAAGTTCAGTCACGTAAGCTAAGACAAAATTTAAGAGCTCAAATATTAAGTTGAGTGCAATTCAAAGGATTAAAATCGGTCATCGTTTTGAAAAAAAACACAACGGTTCAAAAAAAAGAAGAAAAAGTTCCTTCACATCCGTATCCCCGAAGAGGTAGGTTGAAGTACAAATACACCCATGATTTGCCGAAGATATTTAGCTCCATAATATGACAGGTGGCAAGCCTATCGCCAACCGAGCACTTATCCAATCCCGGGCAATGTTCTTTTTATTAGAAAATTGAAAAAACACATTTTTCTAATTGCTCGACACGAGAATTAAACCTAGTACCAACCTAGTAACATCGACACCGGCCTACTAGACCACAGAGGTGACAACTGTTCAAAAACGAAAATAGTTATATTTTTAATAAATTCTAGAGTTATGAAATCTTTGAGTTTCAAAAATCGATGTTTTAGTATACTTTTAGCTCCTTTGACCTTTAAATACCTACTAGTAAGCCTAGCTAGTGTATTTTGTCAGAATCTATTTAAAAGACCAATTCGTTTTTAATGTAGCAAAGAGAACACACAAACATCTTGTACTTCAAACTGGAAAAAATCAACAATAATTAACTGATTTCATTGAGCATAATACCATTCCTTTAAAGGCACAATTGTATTAACGCAGAACAATCAAAAATGTAGTCAATTTTGAGCGCTAGGAATGTTTCTATGGATGGGATGATGGGAGTAGTTAGTGGCAATTAACCCCAGCTAGCCGTTGCAAAAATCTATTACCTATTAGTTACGATGCTAGGGATACATTTGGCCAAACATTCGTCTTTTATACGCTACCAGCGGAATTATAGCAAATAGTCTTTTTTCAAAGGAGTGAAGGGAAAATATTTTCCATAACAGCACTTTACATCAGAAGTATACACAATTTATTTATATGTAAAGCTTCACGCACACTTATTATATTCAAAATGATTACTCTTTAAAACAGTTTTAATTACTTTAATTATATTTAGTATTACATAACATACGTTTAATTTTCAGCAGAAATTTCTTCATTACCAGAAATGCTTCATTAGTAAATTCTAGAGTGTAAAACATTCATTATAAGAATGTTCCATCGTACAGTCAACGCAAAAACTCGATAATGATATATATTTTCAAATTAATTTAGATCTATCACGAGATGTCTATTAGAACTTTGATTCTAATAGGAATCTCGTGATAGGCTCATACGTGTCAATACATCGTGTCTACTAACTCGCAGGCAGAATTTTGCAATATTTCGAGCGGTTTTGGTATCACCGTGGTACTTACTCTGCCACAATAACATCGATGCTTGTCGCAGTCGTGTTCCGACTTGGTAAGGTAGCTAGTAAACTTATGCCTGTGGCATTATCATCTCGCCATAGGGATAACATTACATCTATAGCATCTTTGGTATCTATATGTGATGGTTGGCTCTTCCCATTATGGTAGCTGTGGCACCACTGGTCCGTACCGCGGAAGGGTCATACTGATGGAACCAGCGGGCCAGCTGCTTGTCAGTTGACGTCATTACTGTTGAGGTCGATGACGTCACACAAAGACAAGGAAGGGAAAAGGAAGATCTTCCCAGCCAGGCAAGGTGTACTGCCTGGGGACCGAAGTCCATTTGAGAAACGTTGAAACTTATATATAGTGTTACAAGATAAATAATTATGATATCGCGATTCAGGATTTTATTTTTGAATTTCATTTTTTCCATTTGTTATTGATTTTTATCCATTTTTTTATTATTTTTTTCTTGTAGCGTTTGTGATTGTTTTGAGCCGCTACAATACTCTCCCCCAAGACCGAAGGTCGATCTAGCAGAGCCAGTGAAGCGTATGTGCCTTGAGTGCTCGAGTCTGCGGTGCATCGAGACGAGCCGAATATGCGCGGTCCTCGGTGAGTCGGGACGAGTGCGCCTCCGCTGTGGTTCGCAATGAGTCGGAACAAGCGGGACAGAGTTGCTGCATGGAAATCCAGTGAACGTAGGCAATTCGAAGTGGATTCCGGAAAGCGTAGTTGAGGCGTAGCTTGTGAAGCTGGCTGATGCTGTTTGCAAGCAGAGGGGAGTATATTAAACGCTGATGGTCAGAAGGCTGATGCGTGTTGTTTTGCCGAGGGTCACCACTGTGGCATGTTGATAGCTGTTAGTGGTGAAGATCACGTCGGGGTGACGTCATCTCTATGCAGATCGATGACGTCACGGAAGAACGTGCAAGGGAGAAGGATCACGTCGGGGTCACCACTGTGGCGCCGCTGGTCCGTACCGCTGAAGGGTCATAGTGATGGAACCAGCGGGCCAGCTTCTTGTCAGTATGACGTCATTACTGTTGAGGTCGATGACGTCACACAAAGACAAGGAAGGGAAAAGGAAGATCTTCCCAGCCAGGCAAGGTGTACTGCCTGGGGACCGAAGTCCATTTGAAAAACGTTGAAACTTATATATAGTGTTACAAGATAAATAATTGTGATATCGCGATTGAGGATTTTATTTTTGAATTTCATTTTTTCCATTTGTTATTGATTTTTATCCATTTTTTTATTATTATTTCTTGTAGCGTTTGTGATTGTTTTGAGCCGCTACATAGCCATTTATTTGTTTGTTAACTTATGAGGTAAAAAAATGACAATAAAAAATGTAATAACCAACAGTTACTATAGATTATTTATTTATTTATTTAACATTTTATTGTACACAGAAGATAAGATAAACAAAATATAAACGTAACATAATTACAATGGGCGAGCTTACTCTACTGAAGAGATTTCGTCCAGCCAACCCGTTCAAGGAGAATAAAATAATGAAACCAAAGAAATTAGTAGACCTTAATATACAGAACTATGTACGAATAACTAAACCTAACATATACTAATGATGAAGAATTTAACCCCTCAAGTCTCAGATCGGAAAATATGACCGCTTTTTATTTATAAATTTCGGTTGGACGCAACTCGGTAAAATGTGACCACACCCATTTTGAATTTAAACTCTATTTACCTAATAATAGTGATTAATTTAGTTTGAATAATCTTGGTAATTGACGGCCTTGGATATATTCTGTTAAATAAGACAGCTATATTGACATTTACCACTGGCTTGTAAAAATTCTTTGCATTTTGTGGTAACAGCGTTGGCATGTCTTTTTAACGGTCAAAGGTCAAATGCCAGCGATTGATTCCGCGCGTGCGGTCCTGGGTTTTTAGGGGTTAAAAAAATAGTAGGAACAAAAAATACATGCAATTTAAGGAAAACTTACACTTCAGCTAAAGAAGTGTTCTTTAACACCTTTTTTAGTGGACTCTAAATTCTATCAAAGGCGAATCTCAGTGGGCAAAGACTATATTATATTACTAGCTTTTCTCGCGACTTCGTCCGCGTGGATAAATCTCTAAAAAAGAAGCGGCCTAAGTTATTCCTCGTTACATCTGCTATCCGCCATTAAAATTCCGTCAAAATCGATCCAGCCGTTTCAGAGATTATCTGAAATAAACAGACAGACAAAAATTGTGAAAATATTATTTTGGTATATATACCGTGTATACATACAATATATGCATTTAGTAAAAATCGGATATTTTATTCATTGTCTCGCCCGGGTCTAGTACCACCGCCTTGCCTATTCCTGCCGCAATAGCGTCAGTGCTTGTCACTGTCGTGTTTCGGTTTGGAGGATAAGGTAGCCGGTAAACTTATGCATATGGCATTAGACCTCGCCACAAGATAGCAACGCACCATTAACACCTTTGGTGTCTTTAGGCGATGTTTGACTCTTTCCATCAGGAGACCCATCTGCTTGTTTGCTATCTTATAAAAAAAAATATTACCAACAGACGCTATCTATTATTATAAGCAGTATGGATATTTAGATTCAAAACATAAAATCTCTTTCCTTGCGAATAAAACCATTCAATACGTGTTCATTGTGAACATACCCCAATTTCACCTTAATAGACATAAATGGTCCAGGAAAATAGAAAAAATTCTCATTTATACCAGTTTTCTTTGTTATAATTCTACTGCAATTTGGCATTCATTGGGGTGTAAAGGCAAAGGCAAAATAAATCTTTCTTTTCATATTTTTAGCATTATATTTGTGAAGCTTATTTTTATCAAATAATCGTGTTTGTGGTTAAATCGAAAATATAAAGTCATTAGTTCTTACTCGTGACATTGCTCTGCCTTTATAGTGAAGCAAAGCTTTGTATCCCTTTAAATGACAATTATGCGAACGGAGTATGTAGATAAGAAAGTTGCTCATTTTTCCCGATTTTCCAAAATCGAGTTTTCACCAGATCTTTACGTTTTGAGGTCCTAGGAAACTTTTCCAACTATTTTTTTTTCAATGTATTTGGTATCAACGATATTTTTCACGATAACATCAGTATGTCTATGTGTGTGTGTGTGTGTGTGTGTGTGTGTGTCTGTGTGTGTGTGTGTGTGCGCGTGTGTATGCATTTGTGTGTGTATGTGAGTGTAGAGTATGAAATCTAGCACAAATTAAAGTTTACATTGCTATTAAAGTTTACCGGCCAAGTAGAACGCGACAATGATAATCATTAACGTTGTTGCGGTAAGATTAGTTAAGACAGTGGTACCAAATACCTATGAGGGACGTTGTAAATACCTATGAGGGACGTTGTAAAATTCTACCATCTAGTAGTCGCGATAGTAGTGACACCTTTACCCAATCGTTCACCTTTTACGATCTATCTGGCACAATGACAGATTACCTATTCTTCAACCCGAACCAAGTCGAAGACGACGTCAATATGTATGTATGTGTGTGTTTGTGTGTGTGTGTGTGTGTATGTGTGTGTGTGTGTGTGTATGTTTATGTATGTGTGTATGTACGTATATAAACCTTTTATATATTTTAAATAGCTTGGCTGATTGAAACGGTTCCACGCAGCTTAGGTTTCCTAAAAATTTAAACCGACTCGATGTACGAATAGATTCCAAAATTTAATCAACTATTTTTCTTAAAGATCTGCGTTGGGTTCCAACCCCACGAATATATTCGTAGTAACGTACCATATCTTAGGTGTCTATAAGGCATGGATCATTTAACAGTTAACACATTAAATTTCGAACTAAATTTTTTTCACAATAAACAATTGTTATTTATATTAGCAAATAAATTATGCATCACTAAAATTACCAATAACTTGATATCTATACATATAATAAAATTGTAAGAAAGTCAAAACTGTATGTCGCGGCATATTTTTTAAATTTTATGTTATGTAAATAGGTAATTTATTTAAAATTTAATCCCTATTGGGCTTTTTACATAAAAAATAAGTAGGTTTGTCAGGTCCCCTTAGTTTAGGTCAGCGAAAATTATGTTATTGGCTATATATTTAATTAAAATTACCCTTAAAATTTCCTATTAAAAGATAAAATATGTGAGCGAAATAGAGCAGGTTCGAGGAAAAATCTACTGATTATCTTGCCTACTTTAAAATGGCAACATTTAAATATTGCATATCAAAGAAAACATATGCAACAATTTAAATGGCTCAAATATAGGATACATTTAAAAAATAATATCTTTTTACATAGGCCTTACTCAGACAAAACAAATATGAGTTAAATTTTACAAAATTACAAGGTTTTTAATAGTAGGTGACTTGACTAAATACGATTATTTTAAATACCAGATATAGACCTCCCCTTGTTCTTTACTGTGAAATATAGACGATATCTTTTTCTTTCCATTAGAAAAACCACCTGCTTCCTTTATATCCTATGAAATAAATAAACACGATTGAAACAAAATGAATGATAGCCCTTTTTCATGCTCAATGCGTATCTCTTCGAAAGCTACAGACGAAAAAATTCAAAATGTTACAAACGAGTGCAAAAGCTCGTTTTTTCAGTGACCAAACTAACATTAATGGAACATTTAATATCCGCAGTACAATCGCATGCAAAATATTTTATAAATTTATCCTGTAACTGATTTTTTTTAAATATAGTTAGTGTAATAACAAAAACCCTGCTTGATCTTCATTGAAGGCATTGTTAAATTGCCAAATAAAATCATATATTTGTAGTTATTTTATGCATATCGACAAATATACTTTTAATTTGCTAAATTTAAGACAAAATTAATTTATTTTTGTAGTTAAATAAAGCATTTTAAAATACACTTAAATTTATATTTTTATTAATATAATTTAGCCGTATATATCTATTAGGATAAAAAACTAGCATCAACTAAACAATAAAATCTCTTTAATATGGCAATAGACTTTAATCATAAATAAAATAGTTTCTGTGTTTCAAATATCTGTAAGTATGTATAAGGCATTTTTTTATTAAATTAATTAATTTTTAATCTATTGTTACAAAACTATTAGATTTTCTAGTTCTCCATATAAATATTAACTGCGCCAACATTCATATTCATCAGTCTGCGCAATTTTCATAAAAAAATTAACATTTTTTTATTTTACGTATTAATTTAATAATATACAGTGCTTTTCAACAAAATTGTACCCAATCCCTATCATTATATTATGGCGTGTCTCACTCACACTCGCATTATATGCAACATAATCACTTTTTAAAACAGTTTTAATTACTTTTACTATCTCGTATTCATATAATTACATTCATTTAATTTTCAGTGGCAATTTCCGCTTCCTTCGCAACCAGCAAAGTTTCATTAGTAAATATCTGAGAGTAAAATATTCATTATTACAAATGTTTCAATGTACAGTCAGATCTAAAAACTTGATTATCTTTTGACGTGAATACGTCTTTAAATTTGCTCATTGTGAGGGCAGTTAAAAAAAATAATTGACTTTGGTATTATAGCTACTTAACTATTATCAACATCGAAAATCTTCTAATTGTACCGTTGGATAGCTTAAGTATCAAAGAATTTGTAAAGCTAAATACGTGCTACGATGCTTCGTAGGGGGTGGAAAAGTGCCTCCATTTTTAGGTAATTTCGCTGCATTACAGCATTTGCATATTGTATGTCTTTGATTCGAAGCGGCTATGACATTGAATTAAGTTTTTTTCGATATCTCTTGTAAAGATTTATTGAATGTATAAGTAAAAAATATTTTTTAAATGCTTATAGTAAATATACATGGCTTATAAGTGAAAAAATTTGCAAAAATAGTTATCGGTAAAAAAAAATTGAAAAGCCAAATCAAAATAAGTATAAGAAACTTGTACCGTCTGAACTGCATTATTGCAGTTTAATGACATCCACGAACCCCCATATAAAACAATGAAGAGGTGAAAAATAAGCGAAAAGATGAAGGCGTCCGAACAACGGCACATGTACGACGAATAAAAAATGTTACCGTCGCAAAATATTACCCGTTACGTAGACGTATTCACGTAAAACATACACAGATATGTCCATGAATAAAAATCCAAATAATTAAAGAGTTAAAAAATTGATTATGCAGTTTGACTCAAAAAGGGTTACGCCATGTTAGTCCGGAGCACTTTTAAAGATTAGACCATCTGCCTCTCTATCAGACAGTTCGTAAAATCCGAACGCGAAGCGCAACAATTCGTCTAGATTACCATGTATTTAAAAATTGTATAATACCTAAATATAAACTGCCAAGAAAATATGTTTTTCGTAGAATACTAAATTGAAATGAATAATTTATTTAAAACACATGACATTACAAAAAGGCTTTACAGAATTCATTCGTAGCACGTATGAATTCTGTAAAGCCTAAGGCACTTGTTATGTAAATTATGTTATTTATAATAATGTTATTTTTAAAGAGTTATACGCGTCGTATACAATTACGAAACTTCGTACAGAGTGCTAAGTGTGAGTTTTTCTTTTCGCATTCGATCTCGAGCGCGTTTGGAGTTTACTAGGAATTTGTATGTGATTTGTACAGCGCCATCTAGTGGTAAATGAGAGAAACCAGTTTACCACTAGGTGGCGCTGTACAGATCACATACAAATTCCTTGTAAACTCGAAACGCGCTCACGATCGAATGCGAAAAGAAAAACTCACACTTAGCACTCAGTATTCATAACCGAAGTGTTTTTAACCACAATAAGTTACTTATTTTATCTCAACTATCTCTGTTATGCGAGGCATACATGTAAGGTTGCCACCCGTAATTTATAATAAAGTATTTATTGTACTTTATTTTGAATATACGTACTTTATACTTTTTGAAGGCAATAAAGTACATGAATATACTTTATTTTATTATTTCACTTAAAATTGTCAACTTAAAGGAACAAAAACTTAATCTATTTTTGTATGTAACAAAGATGATACTGACCACTTTTAAACATCATCTAAAACGTATTTTTTGTAACATTCCTTTACTTGATTTTTTTTGTATGAAAATAGTTATTGAATATATATATATATATATATATATATATATATATATATATATATATATATATATATATATACATATATATATATATATATATATATATATATATATATATATATATATATATATATATATATATATATATATATATATATATATATATATACATATATATATATATATATATATATATATATATATATATATATATATATATATATATATATATATACATATATATATATATATATATATATATATATATATATATATATATATATATATATATATATATATATATATATATAAAAAACTCATTTATAGTTTTTTTCTGTAAGGTGCATTTAGTGACGGGATGAAACTAATTGGTGAAAAGCATTATTAGATATTGCTAGAAGCAACAAAAAATATGCTTGGTAAACGAATAGCACAGCTAACAAATAATACTTTATTTTTCAATCTTGTACTTTATTATTTAACCTTAAAAAGAAAATGTACTCTATTTTTTCAATTAAAAGGTGGCAACCATACATACATGGATCTCCCAATTGCCGTGTCATTTAAGATTTGTTTGTTGAGCGTATTTCAAAGTAACATTACAGAATGTTTGCTTATGCACAGAAAACTAATAATGGCACTCATATTTAGACGTTTGATTAATTAATTGTCAAGAATGAAACAGGAAGAACGGTTTTCCGTTCTCTTCTAAACCAATAATAATTAAAATATTTTAATGTAATACTTACCAGTGATTGGTTGTAAGTCGTATCCATCTGAGGCGATGACTGTGATGTTGTGGCCGTCTACTGACATTTCAATCGGGCAGTTGAGGAATTCTGCATTGATCACTCGAAAACGGTATTTGTAGCCCTGGACATGAATTACATATAATCTATAGTAAAATTATAAACGCGTAAGTTTGGATGTTTGGATGTATGGATGTTTATTACTCTATTGCTCAATAATGGTTGAAGCGATTTGAATGAAATTTGGCACACATGTAGATGATAACCTGAATTAGTACATAAAATATTTTATATCACGAAAAAATAAGTTGTTACCGTGGGATTCAACAAAAAATTTGTAGTGTAGCGGGCTGCAGATTACAGCTAATAATTCTATATAATAACATATTATAAATTGTCATTTGTGAGTGGGCGAGTGAGTGGTAATCCTGACTAGAATCTATAGAGCTTCGATTCAATTTTCGATAAAGTCAGGTATCTGCGACATTATGTATAAATGGATGCTTATAAAAATATTTCAGTATATATATATATATATATATATATATATATATATATATATATATATATATATATATATATATATATATATATATATATATATATATATATATATATATATATATATATATATATCCATTTTTTTATATCATAAGATAGCAAAGAAGCAGATGTCTCCTAATGGAAGGAGGCAACCACCGCCTATAGATACCAAAGATGTTATTGGTGCGTTGCTATCTAGTATCTTGTGGCGAGGTCTAATACCACATGCATAAGTTTACCGGCTACCTTACCCTCCAAACCGGAACACAACAGAAACAAGCACGCTATTGCTGCAGGAATAGGTAAGTACCAGACCCGGGCGAGACAATGCAGTACTCTATCACCTAATAGCCACGATGATAGTGACTCGTATAGCCAATCGGTCGCCTTTTACGACCTGCCTAAATAAATACGATTCTTATATAAGCGGTATTTTATTATACAATAACGAATCATAAGCTCGCAATAGTATTTTATTTGTCTGAAAGAAACGGAATATAATATTCTTTTTTTTGTCTCAAAACGTGGTTGTCTCTAATCACAAAGGCCTACTGCTTATTTGTGCTTCTATACTCTAAAATAAAAAAATGTAATCTACCAAAGCTATAACGTTCACTTAAGATAACTTGAGACAGCAAAGAAACCGTTAAATATTACTCTGCCATTAATTTCCGTCTAGCTTGGAGATGCCTCGGGATAAGCTTATTCTTTATGTTTTTCTCGTTTGTATTTCATCATACATTTTCTATCTTGAATAATAAACACATACTTTTTTATTCTTTTTTAGGTTTTCGAAGTAAATTAGAAATCTTTATAGTTGCACTATGCACTTCCGTTCGATCCTTCCTTATGAAATTGTCAATACTGTTAGATTATAATCTACCTAGGAAGCAATTCTGTTACATTATAGCTAAGTGATATTATAATTTAACTGCTAACCTAACCTAACTTTTAGAGAAAAAAGACCAGCCCGCTGAGTTTCTTCCGCCGGATCTTCTCAGTGTGTGGCCGCGTTCCGATCCGGTAGTAATTCTAAATATTCGATAGAATCTTTTAAATGTAATATTTTATAATGTTTTTTTTTTAAATATTTGCACACCATATAATGGTAGAATATGTTGGTAACTTAATTTATTTTTAACAACTTGTAACACCCATATTCTTGTAAATAAATATTTTCTTTCTTTCTTTCTTTCTTTCTAACCAAAAGTATTGTGTAAAGTACTAGGTGTCTGCACTCCTCTGCAATGTAAACTTTAACTGCGCCAAATGACATACTTCTCCGTGTGATTATCTTAAAAAGGGGTACAAAGTTTTTGCTTCAGGTATCAATATAGAAGGTTACTTTTAAAGATCCGACGCAATTTTAAAATTAGGAACTTAAGTGAACAAAAGTAAACTAAACTAAGGAAAGTGCGTTTTAATTATATTTGCAAAATTATTAAAAGATCGTACAAAAATATTTGATTTGTTCCGTATTCGCCCAACTTTTTGTCCCAAATTCCATAAAAAATTGTCCCGAATTCCATATAAATTGTTTAAAAATATCCCACTTAATTTATGAATTGAATGCACCGAGTATTGTGAATGAACTCTGTAATGCTGGTAGTGTATCATTTTACATTCGCGTATAATTACCATAGTAATTATTATGTAATCTTTTTTTCTAATTCCATTTTTCCCGATCACTTTTAATTTGGTTGAGGGCACTAAAATATTTTAGTTCAAATTTTGCGTAATTGAAATTATATCCATGCGTTTTGTTTTTTGTGTCGGATAAAAATGAAATTTTGAATTTTTCAAATTATCTTTTTCTTTACAAATCGATTATCGAAAATATTATCGATTTTGAGCAGCCCTGAAAATTTTGCTGGACCTTTAAAAGTGACACTATATTTTATTTATTTAAAAATTTATGCACAATTGAGTACATAGGTGGACTTAATACTACATGGCATTTCCTACCAGTTAACCCAAACTAATTAGAGAACATTTCATTTAAAGATGTGCATGAAAAGATAAATTAGTCAAATTTAGTTACAATAACTGCTGGTAATACTGAAAAAACTCAAAACATTATATACACATAAAATACACATATATAAAATATACTATATACACATACATACCTAAATAAATAACATACATAAATACGACGATTAAATACATATATAAAATAAAATAAAAAACTTGAGAGGTGTCAAGGGTCACACGGGTGGAACGAAGTTCCTTTTGACATAAAAAACCTGTATACTCAACAAAAATAATCGTCGCGACACCACACTGTTCAATGCGAAATAGAAATGAAAATATCTGGCTTGCTTTCTATAAGAGAGAGAGAGACAAAGAGAGAGAAAGAGAGAAACATGCGCACGCCGCACAGCTTACAATAGCTTACTATAGCAAAAAGTGTCGTGACAACTTTTCGTAAGAGTTTTTTCCATCTAGCCCCCTTTCACAACGCGCAATAAGGAACTTCGTTCCGATGGCTGATAATGTTAATTCAAAAGATATTTTTAACAGAACATTGGATTGTATGGATAAATAGTAAATGAATCCTCAAATCTTACCTGTTCGACGTCGAATCTTGCGGACTTCATGTAAACAGGTTTGGCAGTCTCGTTGAATATCTTGAATCGTCCGACGCCATTGATCAAGAGTGTGGGTGGTTTGTTGTCGCCGATGGAGTGGTGATGGTCGGTGAACATACTCACCGATAACTCATGAATCCAATCTGTCACAATCATTACGTGCTCCGATCTGGGGAAAAGATTTATCAGATTAATCGGGTGATATTAAGAGATTTTAAAAGTATTTGTAAGAGACGTGTTTGTATGAAGAGACATGAATATATATAAGGTTGTCAGGTCGTAAAACCTAACAGCCAAAAAAACCAGTCGGTTTGGCCGGACATTTGGGTAAAAAAGCCGGACGTTCTTAATTTTAGGGATCCGTAGTTAAAGGTAAAACGGGACCCTATTATTAAGTCTTCGCTGGCTGTCTGTTACCAGGCTGCAGCTCATAAACCGTGATAGCTAGATAGCAGAAATTTTCACAAATTATGTATTTCCTTTGCCGCTATAAGTACTGAAAATAAAAAAATGAAAATATTTAGGGCCATCCCCCCCCCCCCCCCATACAATAAACGTGTATTTTCATTTGTTTTTTTTTTTGCTATGATGGTACGGAACCATTCGTGCGCGAGTTCAGCTCGCACTTGGCCGGATTTTTTTGGTTTTTTTTGAAGATGGCTGTCCTGATGGAAATGTACAACCATCGCCTATAGGTCAAAGATGTTAATGTTGCGTTGCTATGCATAAATTACCATCCCAAAAACAATACATCATTTGTGAAAATTTCAACTGTCTGATTATCACGGTTAATGGGATACAGCTTGGTGACAGACGGACAGACAGACATACGGACGGACGCAAACCCATATATGTATGTGGTGCCAGCAGCAGCAAGTTTTTGGCGAATCCCGCGGGATCACCTATTTTTTTGGGATAAGCAGTAGCTTATGTGCTATTGCAGATCATCTACCTGTGTGCCAATTTCCATTCAAATCCGTTTAGAAATTTTTACGTGACTGAGTAACAAACATCCATTCATCCAAACATCCAAACTTTCGCATTTATAACATTAACTAGCTGACCGGGCAAACGTCGTTTTGCTAAATATATTTATAACAATATTTCTCTACTATATAATGGATGTTATTATACATATATACCTTCTTCTTAAGACTCTGTCTATTTAAAAAAACCCCATCAAAATCCGTTGCGTAGTTTTAAAGATCTAAGCATACATAGGGACAGACAACGGAAAGCCGTTTTGTTTTATATGTAAGTTAAGTGATATAGATTGCCAATTGATAGATATTGTCTACTTATACCAAAAATCACCCAGAAATATTCACTTAAAATTATTAAAAAAATAATTACCTGTCATAGTCATAGAGACTACTATGAGGATCTTGTGACTTTGGTTTCCGAATAATAAGCGCCCCTGCCGCTCCATCAGCTCGCTGCATACCAGAGTGGGAGTGCCAGAAATGGGTCCCAGAATGGGTAGCGTTGAATTGGTATCTGAAATTAAATATATATTATTTATCCGTAGATAATACTTTAAAGCACTATCCTAAGCTTGTATTGGTCTGAGCACCAACTCGTATCCGGGTTGTACTCTGTATTGAAAAACTTAAAAAAAAAGAAAAATTTCGACACGTAAGATTCGAACTTACGACCCTTCCTCAAGCCGGGACGTTCTAACCAACTGAGCTAGCTGAGCTAGTGTCGACTAGTTCGTAGTGGCGAAATCTTCTTTGCTATGTGATCAATTACGTCGACTGTACTGATCGCTAAATATACATTGTTTTTCAAATTTTCCCAAGCCCCGTGCTTGTAAGTGCTAAAACACAAATCTGATCTATCTTGGTCCACACGCTATAATATGAAGAAAATACAATTTGCTGTTCTCTCAGGCAGTTCTTAGAAGGTGACCATTTGGCCATACAAGACAATACCATCATGGGTACCAGGTGGTAGAGTTTTGCACTGTCTCGCCCGGGTCTGATACCACCGCCTTACTTATTCCTGCCGCAATAGTGTCAATGTTAGTCACTGTCGTGTTCCGGTTTGGAGGGTAAGGTAGCCTGTAAACTTATGCATATGGCATGGAACGCACCATTAACATCTTCGGTGTCTATAAGCGAAGGTTGACTCTTTCGATCAGAAGACCCATCTGCTGGATTGCTATAACACCTTTATACTTATACTCATTGTCATTATGAAAAAACACACCAAATTACTCTAAAAACCCAATAAAAGTTATAATGAGAGAAATTTTATTATTGCAAGATACGTGCACAATTTGCACAATCTCGGCTAAAATCCCTTGCTTTTAACTTAGCGGATGCAAGCAAACAAGCAAATCAACCTTGCCCTATTGATGTTTTATGGTTAATGATGAAAAGATTTATTTTTTAAAAATTCTGTTTAAAAACAATAGTAAAATATAACGTCTAATTTATTTTTAGCAAATACTTTTAGCAAATTTTTATTTAGTTGTGTTTAAAAAAGACTGGTGTCTATCGCCGATTGTTGACTCTTTCCATCAGGAGACCCATCTGCTTGTTTAGTATCTTATAATATAAAAAAAGTTATCTGCTGCGCCGGTGTTACCAACAGGAATACAAATTACAATTTCATCAAGATCGGTAAAGCCGTTTCTTGAGCTGAGACAAATTGATGTCACTACTTAAAAAAACCTGCCAAGTGCGATTCGAATTCACATAGCGAGGGTTTCGTTTAAACTTGTATTTTTTTGATGATGTTGCTAAAAATTTAGAGTTTTCGGATTTTTTCCTAAGCAAGTGCTGTGAAATTGCTTCTTGCCAAATTTCATAATTCTAGGTCAGCGGGAAGCATCCTATACGTTTTGATACTTCTCTTTTGATATTGCAAAAAATCGCAAAATATTCGAAAATCAAATCCTCGCGTTAACTTACAAGATTTAGTTTCTTGCAGCTGAGAGGGATTTTAGACCCAAGCTTTTGATAGAAAACGGGCGAGACTTCATACATCGTAAATCAATTCCTTAACTTATCCGCATTTCATAAATATTTTACAAACTTGAGGAGTAGTGGCTAAATAAAGTTGGAATTTAGGTAAGGTTAACGCAAACATTTAGTTCCCTCCTTAGTAGTCTATGTTTATGTATTTATTTTGTCACTAGCACAACTGCTAATCTCAGAAATCTAAGTTAGATTGACAGAATTTTGAGCTAACATTTTGCTAAGACACTTTAAAGATACTTAAAATAACAAAAAATAGATTAGCTTTAAACTATTCCTTAGTACAAAAACAGGCAGAATTTTTATTTGATAATTATAACGAAAATTATGATGAACTTATTGTTGTTTTAATATTAATGTAATTAAAGTCTTGTTAAATGATACACTTAAATATGATAGAAGTCAATCAAATTAAAGTCTCAATATTTTTGTATGATTATTCCGTGATATTTTTTATTTAATTAACTTAAAAAAACGTAGACAATTATTCTAGTTTATCTAATATTTATCTCTCCTAAAGACACGCAAAAGATGTTTGAACTCAAAATCGCTAGTATTCTCTCTGACCTGAACGCGTTCCTGATAAAAAGGGTCTTGACAGACGGACAGTCGAACAGACAAACAACAACAACAACAACGTTTTCCTTTTCAGGTACGGAACCCTTAAAACGAATAGGTGTCACGAAATTTGAGAAAAAAATTAAATGTACATATAGGCGCTACATATTAATATAAAAGAAGGTAGGTATATATTTGGGACATCCCAAAGATAATGGTAAATTTAATAGAAACCCCATAATATATTGTTTATAATAGAATAATGTACTATAAGGAGATGACTGCTTTCATAAATGAGTAATAAATAAATAAATATAGTTGGACGAAATACACGAATTAATCTAACTCAGAGTAAGCAAATTATTTGCATGTGATATGGGCGCAAGTTAACGACATTAAGGCGAGGCATCGGGGCAAACGGAAAAAACTGGTTTGCTAAATCACGTTTTTTTGTATTAATTTTTAAATAACAATTTTACAAAAATTATACGATATACCTGAAGATATTATATAAAAAATGTGCGAACTTATTACATGATAGAATGTACTTTACTCGATCATATAAAATTCCGAAAACAGGGTAAAAAAATGTCTAAAACAAATAATTTGTAAATAACATTTCTAATCTTCCACGTGATTTTTATATGGTGATATTTAGTTTTAAATACAAAAAAGAATGTATTAAATTTTGGTTTCCAGCTGAAGTCCTATATTTAGTTATTCGAAAATTAACACGTTTCCCAGGGGTTTCAGAACATACCGCGCCACCCATTTCCTATAGAATTGACGCGCGTCAAAATACCTCGCCTTAATCCATATAAATACATATATAAATACGAAATATATTTAATAAGGACGCAAACCCAGAAATACAAACGTCCGTGCCCATCACACAAATGCCTAGCCCTGAAAGAAATCAAACCAGAGCCACATATTGCATAGTCAGGATCGCTAGCCATTTGACAAATGGGGCACTCAAATGGGAAGAGACAGTATTATTACTACTTACTACCGTATAAGAACTGCGCACTTTTTTCTTTTATTTTATAAAAATGCCGGCAAACAAAACTGGAATAAAACCGCCTTAATGTAGTAATAATTGATTGAAGATTAGTTCAGATGAAAATAATTTAGGGTGGTAACCGAATCCATTAAAGGAACGAATGAGAAACGAATGTTGAGATGAGCTGAGAAGTGTATGCTAGATTAGGGTTGCCAGTTATCAATAAAATTCCTTGACTAAAATTTTGAAATGATTAATAATAAAATATCTGTTAGAGAAGAGAATAGAGAAGTTAAATACAATAATGATGACCCAGTAAACGATATTTTATCGTAACAGATGTACAGTAAATACAAAATATTAAAACAATAGACTAGTTGACTAAAGAACAAAGGCGGATTTGGTTTTGTATATCTCTTGTGTGTCTTTCGGAGTGACAAATATTAGATAAACTAGAATAATTTTTTACATTTTTTTAATTAAATAAATAAAATATATTGCTAGGAACAATCACATAAATAATATTGAGATTTTAATTTGATTGACTTTTATTTAAGTATTACCATTGTATAAAACTTTAATACATTTGCATTAAAAGCAATAAGTTTATATATAATAATTTTCATTAAAAGTATAATGAAAATTATGATATACTAGCTGACCCGGGAAACGTTGTTCTGTCTTTTTAACTACTCTTATTTTTTTCTATATTTTCTCACCTTTTAAACCTTCCCTGGACTTCAACAATTAATTCAAAACCAAAATTAGCCAAATCGGTTTAGCCGTTCTCGAGTTTAAGCGAGACTAACGAAAAGCAATAGATTTTTATATATAAAAAGCTTATATTTGATAAATAAAAATTCTCCCTATTTTTGTATTAAAGAATAGTTAATGCTAATTTCTTTCTTGTTATTTTAAGTGTCAAAAAGTGTCTTTGAAAAATCTTAGCAGTTGTATCAAAGACGCCCAATGACAACTAAACTGAATGTTTACGTTAACCTTACCTAAGTTTCAACTTTATTTAGCTACTATTTCCAAAGTTTAACAAAATATTTATTAAAAACGGATAAGTTAAGGAGTTGGTACAAAATCTTACGGAATGTATTAAACTGCTGCTATGTTCTGCTATGTAAAATGTATATAGGCTGCTATTTATTTTATACCCCTAATGATAAAGGTGGTCCACCCCAATTTAGTTTTTATTTTTTGGACACAATTTTTTATTTTATTTTTTACTAGCTGACCCGGCAAACGTCGTTCTGCCTTTTTAACTACTCTTATTTTTTTCTATATTTTTTCACCTTTTAAACCTCCCCTGGACTTCAACAATTAATTCAAAACCAAAATTAGTCAAATCGGTTCAGCCGTTCTCGAGTTATAGCGAGACAAACGAACAGCAATTGATTTTTATATATATAGATAGATGGTGTGGCATTAAAAAATACATACAATTCTAAATTTTTCCCCTTCTGCCACCAACCTCTATTTTTTAATAACGGTATTAGTAATTTAATCATTTATATGCCAAAAAAACGTTAGCCGGGTTATCTAGTTATTTTATAAAAATGTTGACATTAAATGGCCACAGCCGGTATTTCCAGTCCAAATATTATCAGATCAGCTTCTAGCTTCCATTTCATACTACTAACTTATAATTCACATTTCACATTAATAATTATGGTGTATTTTTTACGCTTTCCAACGTCGGCACTTGGTGAAATTATACTATTTAGAGGTAAATCTATACATATAATAAAATCGTAGGTAAGACGAAACTGTATATTGAATATTTTTTTAAAAGAATACTTGGGAGCGTGATCAACAATCGATATCGAAGCCAAAAATATAGTTTTTAGAATTTTTGTCTGTTTGTCTGTTTGTATGTATGTATGCCCAGGGAAAACTCAAAGTACTGCATGGATTTACTTAAAATTTTGCATGAATATTACTAACAGGTCGGGTCAACATATAGGCTACATATTATCACGCTATCACCTACAGGGGAGGAGCTGTGCAGAGTAAACGAAGTCCGCGCGGACGAAGTCGTGGGCAATAGCGAGTATAATAACAAATGCACTTATACTTTTACTTCTAAGACAGTAAATTGTCAGTAAAACATTTTTTTATATTATAAGATAGAAAACAAGCAGATAGATCTCCTGATGGGAAAAGTTGGGAACAAAAATGTTAATGGTGCATTGCTATCTTGTGGCGAGATCTAATGCCACTTGCACTGATCTAACCCCAAAGTAAGCAAATTATTTGCTTATGCTTGTGTTATGGGTGTTAGTCAATGATACTAATACATAGAAATACATACCGATATAAATACTGTTACATACATAATAAACACCCAATCCCGGAAATACAAACATTTGGCATTAGACCTCGCCACAAGATAGCATGTGGCATTAGACCTCACCACAAGATAGCAATGCACCATTTAACACCTTTGGTGTGTATAGGCGATGGTTGACTCCTTCCATCAGGAGGCCCATTGCTTGTTTGCTACCTAATGATATAAAAAAAAATGTTAATCACACAAAGCTTGTCCTCGTCGGGGATTGAATCCGAGCCCCGTCGATTGCATAGTCAGGGTCGCTAACTACTCGACCAACATTTAAAAAGCTACTTTACCCTGGAGCTGACACAGCCTATTTTTTAACTCGAATGACAAAAGGGAGGTAATGATTTTGGAACAGGCAGACAAAGTCGCGACTAACTGCTATTTTATTATATTTATATCTAAATATTATGTAAGTGACACCCCTAACTAAGATGGATGCTTGGCTCAACAAAAAGGGACAGATTAAGAAATGTGTACATTAAAGGGGGCATGAAAACGGCGCTTGTGGTCGCAGATACGAGAAACGATTTTCTTAAGCGATGCGGAAGAACGAACAATAACAAAGTCTTATATATTATATTAAAGGATAAAGGATTTTTACTTTGTGGTCTAAGCCTTTTATGTGAATAAATCATGTGTTTTTTTATGTCTTGTAGGGCAGCAGGTAAAGGCGAGCAAAGCTATACATAAAGAATGAACAATAACAAAGAGTTAAATGAATTTAAAGAATGGGTGTGTTCCTGATGAATGTCTTGACTCAGACTTGTAACAAAATTGGCAAATGGCTTTACTGTTTTTATAGAAAAAGGGGGCAAACGGACAGGAGGCTCACCTGGTGACAAGTGGTCACCGCAGCCGCCACAACTACACTATCAGAAGACTTGCAGTTACGTTGCCGGCATTTTAAGAAAGAGTAGGCTCTTTTCTTGAAGGTTCCTAAATGTTCGGAAAAACGCCTGCCGATAATTGTTTAGAGGAGTAGTGCGGAAAAAAAGTGCCTAAAGAATCGCACAGTTGTGGATTTCCAGACATCGAGATGGTGAGGATGCAATTTTGAATTTTGTCACGATGTCCTATGGTAGAATTCTGCGGCTGGAATTAATCTAAACAGTTCCTCGAAACACTCCCCATGATAAATCCGATGGAAAATGTAAAGAAAAGCCACATCTCTACGCAATGCCAAAGAATCAGAAATAGTGCTGTTGTCGACGATTAGAACAATGATTGACTAAGATTTTCCTGGAAACTCTATAGAGAAACATTTTTATTTGTAAGTTTGTAAGTATTTTTTATGAGTGAAATAATTGTTGTGCTACATGTATATAGTAGTGTCCTGCCACTGTGTTAACCAATTACAAAAACTATAACCTCTAACGTTATCACAGAGCTAGGAACAATTTAAAATCAGCACTTCACAGTCTGCCTATGGCTACTGATGAAGTATAAGGTGAATTGTTCCTTTTGCCAAAATAAATAAATACTAGCTGTTTCCCGCGACTTCGTTCGCGCCGACTTCGTTTACTCCGCACAACTCCTTCCCCGTAGGTAGCCTATATGTTGACCCGACCTGTTAGTAATATTCATGCAAAGCCAGACATACATTGACTTTTTACGATTTTATTATATGTATATAGATATAGATGTTGATGTTGCGTATTAATTTTGTGTATTTCATATGGAATTTTAGTTATATAATTTTAGTTTTATTTAAGTTTAAGCATGATATCTTAAGTTTTAACTATTATTTTATTGGCAATAAAATGTTTTATTATTATTATTATTATTTGCATCTGACAGTTTTCTACAGGTTTTGACAGTTAAAGATAGAAAGTGTGTCCAAAAGAAACCGGCTAAACTTGACTTGAACGTGATGACAGGCCACGCTATAAAATAAATGTCTTGTCATTGACCTCCAACTTTTAAAGGTAAGTACTCGCATGTCAACTAAATAGAGGGTTGTTCTATGACTGTAAATAAAACATCACAATTGGATAACTTTGGATGCTTTTTTTAAGGGCAATTGGCCCACCTCTCGTTCCCACCACTGTAACTTCTGTAAACCAGAATCAACAGCGGCAACCATCTTGATAACCTCTGAGTTGCGAGCTCAGGGTGCCTTGGCGAAAATCTAAGCTGTCTTGGATCCTGCAACGAAGTTAATCAGAAGTATATAGGAGGAGTAGGAAAATAGATCATGTTTCCCTCCCTTTTTGGCAGGAGACAGCAAAATGTTAAAAGCAAAAAATGTTACGAAATGAGACTTTTACAATCAGGTTAAGCCTGATTGCTATTGCACCACGGTTGTTTGAAAATTAGAGACCTACCAGAACCTACTTTGGATGGACCTAGGACCTATGTACTTTGGATGCTTCCACGGACCACTGTTTAAAAACTACTGCCTTAAAAAATATTAATAATAATATCAGTGTACATTTTACACAAACTGATCTAACCCAAACGTAGACAAATTATTTATATTTATATTTAAATCCACTGTGTTATTCAATTTATTCTTTTTTAAAGGGAAAGATGGACAAATAGCTTATGTGAAACTTTTTAATTCTATCACCAACGTTTCGTCAACTTTGTTGACTTCTTCAGGGCTCTACAATACAATGAGAAACATGTTAACAAATTATTAATTTTGTTATAGATTACAAATTATTTATCTTCATGCATAAAATTACGTATACAAGTTAAATAGCTACATTATATTTACGATAATTACAATATTATTATTAACTGATGTTAACGTTATCTAGAATACAATAGAATACAATATAATCTATGATTAAAACAAAAAATTACATCGACGAAAATTTATGCGTGGTCAAACAGCGAGAAAACCATCAATTATCCCTTGTTAACGTTCACTTATGGCTATAATTTAAAAAAATTAAATGTGGTCTCTCTCGAGGTATACCCATTCTAAATAAAAAAAGAATTTTTCCCCGTGTTGGTTCCGAGCTCCTTTGAAGAATAGACCAACTGCCGTTCTGCCAGGCAGGTCGTAAAAGGCGACAGATTGGCTCTGTGAGTCACTACCATCGTGACTAGGTGGTAGAGTTCTTCATTGTCTCACCCGGGTCGCATAATATCGCACCATTAATATATTTGGTGTCTTTTTTCATCAGAAGAACTATTTTCTTGTTTACTATCTTATAAAAAATATATACCCGTGAGATATTTCACGCAAGAGAGAAAAGCCTTTTGTCAATGTTGAAAAGTATCTTATCTAATATTTAATCCGAACTGAGAATCGAACTCGGACATCTAATCAATAAGCCGATAATATATAAAACTAAAAAGTATCTTCACGCCCGCATTTCTCAAGAGGTAGCAGAGGTACAACAAGTGCACCCACGATTTGTCGAAGATACTTAATCCCATAATGTGATACTGTGTATCAAGGTTTACATTATTATATTCAGCTATGACTAGACATCGGACTATATGCACTATAATAAAAAAGTATCTTCACGCCCGTATCCCTGAAGAGGTAGGCAGAAAAACAACCAGTGTACCCAGGATTAACTGAAGAGATACTTATTCCCACACGTTGCTGTCCCGGGCAACGTTTTTTTATCAGAAAACTGAAAAAACACATTTTTGAAATGCCCGACCCGGGGATTGAACCCGGGACTTCATGCTGTCTACACCGATACCGGACCACTAGACCACAGAGGCGACTACTACGATAATATATATATGACTATCTGTGCCCATGACTTCGTCCGCGTGGGATATTTTTTTAAACGTAGCCCAAGTTACTCCTTATTACATCAGCTATCTACCAGTGAAAGTCCCGTCCCGTCAAAAATCCCGTCCCGTCAAAATCGGTCCAGAAAGTCCAGAAAGTCCCGTCAAAATCGGTCCAGCCATTCCGGAAATTAGCCGGAACATAAAGACCGACAGACAGACAGACGAAAATCGTAAAAAATGTTATTTTGGTATATGTACCGTGTACCTATACATCCATATGCATTTAGTTAAAACCGGATATTTTAATATTACATACAGACACTTCAATTTTATTTATTTGTATGTATGGAGTATAGATAATATACGAAACTATACCTAAAAGTAGTCTCCGGTAAAATGGGACATTGTGTGACGAATGGTGTCCCATCCATGTACGGCGTCCCGCGCTGATGCTGCCCATGCCAATGTACTGTCGTGCCCTCCGTCATTAACTCGTTCTCAACATCCACTATGATTCGGTCGTGTTGACAAACCTGCGAAAATCGCCACATAAATGTTCAAATTACGTAAAATTATAATTTTATTAATATTAAATTAATTAATATTAAAGTAATTCATTGTTTGACATTTTTCGGGTTCCGTATGTAAAGCGTAAAACGGTCCATCCGCCTGTCTGTCTTTCTATCCGTCTGTCACCAGGCTGAATCTCACGAACCGTGATAGACAGTTGAAATTTTCACAGATGATGTATTTTTGTTGCCGCTATAACAACAAATACCCCGTGTTGGTCCCAGACTCTTTTGAAGAATAGACCAACTCCTGTTCTGTCAGATAGGTCGTAAAAGGCAACCGATTGACTATAGGAATCACTATCATCGTGGCTACTAGGTTAGGTAGATTTCTGCATTGTCTCGCCCCGGTCTGGTACCACCGTCTTACCTATTCTTGTCACAATAGCGTCAGTGCTTGTCACTGTCGTGTTCCGGTTTAGAGGGTAAGGTAGCCAGTAAATTTATGCATGTGGCATTAGACCTCGCCACAAGATAGCAACGCACCTTTTTTATTTAATTATGATTAACACCTTCGGTGTCTATAGGCGATGGTTGACTCTTTCCATCAGGAGACCCATCTGCTTGTTTTCTATCTTATGATATAAAAAAAATACTTGTATTTGGCTAAAGTCATGAGATAATCTATACTTCTATATACTAATATACTAATACTAGTACTTACTAATATACTAATAATATTCCAAAATTGTAGACTTTGTTTGTTTGTTTGGTTGTACGCGCTAATCTCAAAAACTGCTACACCGATTTGAATAATTCTTTTTGAGTTGGCTAGCCTGTTTATCGAGGAAGGTTATAGGCTATCTAACATCATAGATATATAACATCCTACGACCAGTAGGAGAGGAGTAAACAAAGTCCGCGCGGACGAAGTCACGGGCAACAGCTAGTATTAAATAACTAGCTGCAGCGTGCAGCCCAAACTCGATAGAGTTGTGTCATTAAATTACTGACCTCCTATGACCACCTTCTGGCTTCATCATCGGACCCTGCAAGAACCTAGTTACCACCAAGCACCAATCTGCTCGTCAACACCAATCAAACGAGCGCAAACTCGATAGAATTCTGTCATTTAATTACTGAGCTCCTATGGCCACTTTCTGGCTTCATCATCGGACCTTGCAGGATCCTAGTTACCACCAAGCACCAAAGTGCTCGTCAAAATGAATCAAACAAGCCCAAACTCAATAGAATTCTGTCATTTAATTACTGAGCTCCTATGACCACCTTCTGGCTTCATTGTCGGACCCTGGAAGATCTTAGTTACCACTAAGCACCAAAGTGCTCGTCGACACGAATCAAACGAGCTCAAACTCGAAAAAGTTGTGTCATTTAATTACCGAGCTCATATGGCCACCTTATGGCTTCATCATCGAACCCTGTAGGATCCTAGTTAGCACCAAGCACCAAAGTGCTTGTCAACACTAATCAAACAAGCCCAAATTCGATAGAGTTGTGTCATTTAATTGTTGAGCTCCTATGACCATCTTCTAGCTACATCATCGGACCCTGCAAGATCCTAGTCACCACCAAGCACCAAAGTACTCGTCAACATGAATCAAATGAATCCAAACTCAATAGTCTTGTCATTAACCGATTTTTAACCATTTAATTATTAAGTTCCTGTGGTCACCTTCCGATTCAGATTCATCAGATCAGCTCCATGTCATAATAAGGTTTCATTGTCATTCAATTAACATACGTATACAAAATTTCAGCTCAATCGGTAACCGGGAAGTGAATCAAATTTACTTGCGAGATTTGATTTCAGACATCGAGATAGGTACAATAAATAAAAAAATACTCATGAAACAAAAACTACTGAGCCTACCTGAATCAAATTTTGATGGGACCAATCCGAAACTATTCCGCATCAAACAAAAAAAGAATCACGTAATTCCGTTCAAAAACCTCGGAGAAATCGGTGTACATACATAAAAAAATATATACCAGCCGAATTGAGAACCTCCTCCTTTTTTTTGAAGTCAGTTAAAATGGAATAATTTTATCAAATTAGTGTATTGTCATCGGTCTTCGATAAATTTACAAAGTTTGAATGAAATCTGGCCGTTTAAAGTGGGTCAAAATCGCGCCCAAAGAAGTCGGTTACAAACAAACATACAAACATACAGGTGAAGCTAATAAAAAGCGTGTAAAAACCACAGCCATCCCAGCGTAGCTTTTGGCCACTACATTATGACGTAAAAAAAACTTAAACTCCCCTTAATATTGTGTCGTGGATAAAAATTAAAACTACAAACGCTACATTTCATTATCATCGAGAATTGTATTTAAAATTCCGAAAATTTCAACAGCTTTTTATTAAAAAGTACTTAAAATAACGTCGTTATCAGAAGTAGGTTTAATACATTTTTGTACCGAGTAATTACTTCGTTTTACTCATGCGAGGAATCCCATTATGGAAGATTTTTATTAAATTGTGCATGTTAAGTTTTTACGTAGCAGTTAATGTTTTTATCACGCGTTAATGTTGAACATTGTACTTTGAAGTTAGCAAAAATTAACACAAGCTTTGAGTTTCTGAGCAAAGTGAGATAGCAAAAAAAGTACTTATATTCACTACAAAATATAGTTATAGGAAATATATAACTAGTTTATAACCTATATATATAAAAGGCAGAATTGAGTGACTGAGGTAAAAACAGGCCAAACCCTAAGGGCTAGAAACTTGAAATTTCGCACACGTATTTTTCTTATGATATAAGCATTCACTAAGTAAAGGTTTTTCAAAATTCAACCCCGAAGGGAGTAAAATACAGGATAAAAGTTTGTATGAAACTTTTTATTCCTTGGATATATTTGCATGAAATTTTATACAAATTGAGTACAAAAAAAATAATGAATTATGTGCTGAAGCGTTTTAAAAATTCGATCCCTAAGGGGTTAAAATAAGGGAAGTAGCTTATAAGGAAAGGTTAAATAAGCTCTAAAGTAAATATGCGCGAGCATAGCCACGGGTAACAGCTAGTTGAATATAAATAAAAATATTTTTATAAAATTTCAATTTAATATAAGTTGCGTTCGCCCTTTCGTCGAAATTAAACCATACATTCATACCAAATAACAAAATCTCTTAAGTTTGACAACTGACATTAGCCGTAAAGAAAATAGTCTCAGATGAATTTAGTTCCATGCAAATAGTAGGTAGATATGTATTTTTATATCATTAAATAGCAAACCAGCAAATGGTTTTCCTGAGCGAAAGAGAAACCATCGCCTATAGACACCAAATATGATAATAGTTTTTTTCTATCTGTGCGGCGGGTTGGTATTGCCACATGCATAAATCTACCGGCTACTTTACCCTCCAAACCGAAACACGATAATGACAAGCATTTGCGGAAGCATTGTGGAGTAGGTAAGGCGGTGGTACCAAATACCAGGGCGAGACGTTGCGGAACTCTACCACCTAGTAGTCACCATGTTAGTGACACGTATATTCAATCAGTCGCCTTTTACGACGTACCTGGAAAACGGCAGCTGGTTCATTCTTAAAAGAAATCCGGAACAACAGGAGGTATGTATATATATATATATATATATATATATATATATATATATATATATATATATATATATATATATATATATATATATATATATATATATATATATATATATATATATATATATATATATATATATATATATATATATATATATATATAAATGGGTAATTCCCTGTAAGGGCGTCTTAAATCAAACAAGGACTACAAAAATTTCAACTTAATCGTAATAAATAAACAGCCGAATTAATTTCGATATTTGTGTGTCTTTTGCATGCGTAACATGACAGGGGACTGATTTTCAAATTGAGAAAAATGAAGCAAATTATTTCAATGCATTCAACTTTTTAACTTCTCAATGAATGTTTACATTAATTAGAATAATATTAAAACTTATGGATCCAATTTTATAATATAAACAACTATAGCTGTCAGGGGACTGAGTTTTGAAGTGGCCCAGACACATATTTCCAACACAAACGGTGCTTTGACACTCAATAAAATGGCGATAAAGCGCTAACAGCTCTATGGTTATTAACTTAAGGCTAATTAGATCCTTATAAACCTTACAAAAGGTAAAATAACACGCTAGACTTTTTTTTTTGGCTTTGAACTTCTGGCAGGGGACTGATCTCAAATGCCTGGGACATACTTTGGTTTAATGAATTTAATGAAACAAATTAACTTTCGGTAATTTTTATTGAAGAAGATTGTTATTTAACTAATTAAGTTTATAAACATTATGGACCAAATTATATATTATTGACGAATAACTCAAAATTTAATGTTAAAAATTTTAATTTTGGGACTGGGACAGCCCAGGGGACTGACATTTCGGTGGTTTACGAATTTATAGCAAAAAAAAAACAAAATTTATTTTTATTTTAGTTTTCAATGTTCCAAATACAAATGTTTTTTTACTTTCGTAATAAATTTTTTTATTACAAAATAACAATTTTTCTAATAAAAAATGCCCGGAACAGCAAAAAACATACTTACAGAGAATTACCCAAATACAGGAAGTATACATAATACATAGGTAGCCCGACGGTTAATTCATATATGGTTGTTTAAAAGTATTTATATTGACAATTATGCCATAATGACGTCATTACCACTAGTGTTGTGCATCTGTACGATTGTACTTAACCAATTATTTACAAGATGTTTGACAGTACATTTAATTAAACAAACTCTAATTGAATAACCACTTGATTCAAGAAGATTGTTTACGCTGTCTTGAAGTGTTTACCTGATTACGTTGTGGGTACGATCACATTAATTAGAAATGTTATCTGTCGCTTTGAGGAAACAAAGTCATCGAGATCTATACTTTCAGAAGTAGTTGCCGTGCACGCTATCTTTACGAAGCTAAATTGCACTTATAACAATATCTATGTTCTAATATATGTATGTTATAATATAAATAAGTGTCTAGTTAATTGTGATTAGATTTTATACTTCAATTCGCAATAATATGCTCTTACGCACTACCCAAGTTTTTTTCTCTCAGATAACCAAGGTAAACTGTGAGAAAATGCTTAACAGCATTAAGTTACGCCTTTTGTACTGATTTGTGCAATAAAGTGTTTAAATAAATAAATAAATAAATGTTCAGAGATCGCTCAAAACATTTACATATATACATAATATAACATTGTAACTAACAAAATATTTATAATGCGAAAGTTTGGATGTTAGGTTGGATGGGTGTTTGTTACTCAATCACGCAAAAACTACAAAACGGATTTAGATGAAATTTGGCACATACGTAGATGACGACCTGAAATAGTATATAGGCTACTTACTATCCCGGTATAAGTAGGGTACCCCGCGGGATTCAACAAAAACTTCTACAATTTAGTGGGCTGCACGCTACAAGCTAGTATTTCATAAAATGCCACAGTTCCGCCGTGTTGGTCCCGGCCTCCTTTGAGAATAGGCCAACTGCCGTTCTGTCAGGCAGGTCGTAAAAGGCGACCGATTGGCTATCGATTCACTACCATCGTGGATACTAGATGGTAGAGTTCAGCATTGTCTCGCCCGGGTCTGGTACCACCGCCTTACCTATTCCTGGCGCAATAGCGTCAGTGCTTGTCGCTGTCGTGCTCCAGTTTGGAGGGTAAAGTAGCCGGTAAACTTATGCATGTGGCATCAGACCTCGCCACAAGATAGCAACGCACCATTAACATCTTTGGTGTCTATAGGCGATGGTTGACTCTTTCCATCAGGAGACCCATCTGCTTGTTTGCTATCTTATGATATAAAAAAAAAGTTCAAATGAATCAAAACCTGTCATAATGTTTATAAGTTTACAACAAAAGTGTTAAAACTGTGATTTCAACACTTTTATTGCAAACAGACACTTTTACCTGAATATTACGTCTAAAATAGATCCTTACCTATTTAAATTAGAGAGCGTTAAAGTTATCTTGATTTCAGTAACTAATAATTAAAGTATCTTCACGCTCGTATTCCCGAAGTGGTAGATAGAGATAGATGTAAACAGTGAACCCACGATTAGCCGAAGATACTTAGTCCCACAATGTGATAGGTGGCAAGCCTATCGCCAACTGGGCACTTGTCCAATTTTTTTATCAGAAAACTGAAAAAACACATTTTTGATTTACCCTACCCGGGAATCAAACACGAGACCTCATGTGGTCAACTCTGACACCGGACCACTAGACCACGAAGGCGATTAGTAAATAATTATCGAAGAAATATTTATCGAAAGTAAAAAGTCTCTTGGCAAATCTTCATCGATGGAATTACATTAAAAGAAATTTAACCACAAACCATAGTTTTTTTTTTTCAATCTTTGTTTTCTATTTTTGATAAAAATAGAAAAATTTTGTTTCAAAAATAAAAACAAAGTTTTTATCCGACTGTGCTAGAAAAAGGATTACGTTTTCCGAATGTATATAAATTATTATGAACGCTATGTAACCTTAACGGCTTCATATATATTAATTTGAGAGCTATCTTTATATTCGTTTTGTATGACAGACTATTTAATTTTTTCGGATCGAGCTGTAGTTTTTTTATATTATAATGTAGCCAACAAAGAGATGGCTCTTCTGATGGAAAGATAAAACCATCACCTATAGACACCAAATATGTTAATGGTACGTTGCTATCGTTGTGATGGAATCTTAATGTCAAACACATGCACCTTACCCTACAAACCAGAATACGACAGTAATAAGCACCGACATTATTGCGGCAGGAATAGTTAAGGCCATGGTACCAGACCCGGGCGCGCCAATGCAGAATTCTACCACCTAGTAGCCACAATGTAAGTGGCTCGTATATTCAATCGTTTGCCTCTTATAAACTGCCTCATTGGAGCGTACGAATAAGTCTTAAACTAGGTTTATTATGACAATAAAACCCCCATGTTTTTATAGGGTTTATTATAAAAAAAAACAGGAAGTTTCTGGTAGAACAACACATGGTATATTCTTAAAACGAGTTGTGGACTAACATGGGGGTTTTATTTCTATACTAAACCTTGTTTATGACTTATTCGGACGCTCAAATGATTCAGTGGACCTTGCAACCGATGGAGCATGAGTTCAATTCCCGACTAGGACAGGCATTTGTGCGAGCATAAATATATGTGTAAGTGTTATTAAATACTAGATAATCCCACGACTTCGTCCGCGTGGAAAAAGTTCTAAAATAAAAGTAGCCTCAGTTACTCCTTATTAGCTATTTGCCAGTGAAAGTCCCTGAAGCTGTTTCAGAGATTAGCCGATATAAACAGAAAGACAAAAATTGTAAAAAAAAAACTTATGTTATTTTGTTATATGTACCGTGCATACATCCATATGCATATAGTAAAAAGTGGTTATTTTAATATCACAAACAGACACTCCAATTTTATTTATTTATATAGATTTTTTTTATATATAGATATACTAACTGACCTGACAAACGTTATTTTGCCATATAAGTTATTGAATTAAAAAATAGGGGTTGGTGATAGAAGTGTGAAAATTAAGGTTTGTATGTATTTTTCAATGCTGAATCTTTAAAAAACAATAACAAAATTTTTTTTGTCCGAAAAATTAAAAAAAATAGGAGTGGGCTACCCTTAACATTTAGAGGTAAGAAAAATGGATGCTGATCGATACTCAGAACTACTCGATATGCACACAAAATTTCATAAGAATGTGTCGAGCCGTTTCGGAGGAGTTTGATAACAAACATCGCGACACAAGAATTTTATATATTAGACTAGCTGACCCGGCAAACGTTGTTCTGTCTTTTTAACTACTCTTATTTTCTCTATATTTTCTCACCTTTTAAACCTTCCCTGGACTGCAACAATTAATTCAAAACCAAAATTAGCGAAATCGGTTCAGCCGTTCTTCAGTTTTAGCGAGACTAACGAACAGCAATTGCTTTTTATTTTTTATTTTTTTATTATCGATAGCTAAGAGCTTGACCTCGATCTCGCCGGCTAGTAAGCTAAGATGAGGCCTAATATAAGAAGATATAGATATAGATGGGTGTCTCAGTATTGATTCGAAATACAATGTATGAATTTCTTACCTCTACAGCTGGTCCCGGCATTTTTCGGTTTATAACATTAAGGGCTCGACTCATTCCATCTGCCGGTATGCAATCCAGTCTCTTGCAGTCATCTTCGTCATACGGACAGTTGTAACATGCTTTACTCATAGTATGATACCATTCTAAACTAAAATGATAATAACAAATCATTGGTTCTTCACCTTCTCTGCATTCTCTTTCACAAGGATGTCCTCCTTCAATTAATTCACCAGTTACTTCATCATAACGCACGTGAGCTCTATGTTCATTTTTCTTTTCCACTTTTCTTTTAGGGACAACTTTCTCTGTCATGTCTACATTTTCTTTAGAAATATCTTCTGTTTGATTACGTTTTTTTGTTTGATATGTTAAAATATTATACGAATTATTCGCCAAAAATGGTAACATTACTTTAGACGCACTTTTAGGTGTCTGTTGATTTTCGTTTATTATCTTAATATTAGTATCAAGTGTATTGTTGATTTGTTTTGTAATATCTATCTTAATATCACTTATGTTTGTGGTGGGTAGTACTGTTGTTTGTTCTATTGTAGGTTCTGTTTCAAATTCTGTTGTTTCATAATTTGGCAGTATATTGATTCCTTTTGCATCTGTAACAAAAATATGTTTGCTTATAAAATTGTATTCTATGCTTGGTACAGACTAATTTGAACGATTTAAAATATATTAGCGATCGCTTTGTGGCCGAAATTAGACCATAAGCTATAAATAATAAAATGTCTTTTAAATTTGACAACAGAGTTTAGCTTTAAAGAAAATAGTACCTATAGATGTGTGTAATATACACAAGTGACATACATGTGTAATATATACGTAATACATACATGTGACATTCATGTGTTATACATACAAATATGTCACATAGATGTATTGCGGGTATTTTGTTTAATATGTATCATAACATGGCAAACAAGCAGATGGGTCTCTTTATGAAAAGAGTTAACCATCGCCTATAGACACCAAAGGTGTTAATGGTGCGTTGCTATCTTGTGGCGAAGTCTTATGAGACATATATAAGTTTACCGGCTACCTTACCCTCCAAACCGGGACACGACAGTGACAAGTACTGACGCTATTGTGACGGGAATAGGTAAGGCGGTGGCGTGTAATGTTAATTTTATTGATTTAATGTATTTGTTGCAACTGTGACCAGTTACATGAATAGCAGAAAAATTCACAGTTAGGTAGTTTATTAATACTTGAAAGAAAACTTTTTTACCGCTTTTCAACACATTTACGCGAACGGTGAAGTATGAAATTTGGCAAGTTAAGATTTCCATCACCGAGGACTGCAGAAAATATTTTTAAATTATATCCATTAGGATGTTGTCTTGAAAAGGGGTACAGAGTATTTCTTTCGAGTATTAATGTCTAAGAGATACCTGTGATTTTTTATACTACTCATGTAACTGTGGCCGCTGTCGCAACAAATATTAAAAATTATAAAAAAGTTAAATCCCAAAGGGGTTCCCATTACAAGTAAACTCAATTTATTTCGCTCAGTAGTACGGAACCTGTTGCGTATGCGAGCCAGACTTGCACTTGATAAATCGACGGTCCCTACGTATAAAGTGATATGTCAAAACTGAGGCTTACAGGGAGTATAATTAATGTTCAAATCTGTTTAGAAGTAATTCTATGAAAATTACAAAAATGTTTTTTCTTCAAAGTAAAAAGTAAGATTCAGGGAGTTTATGAGTTTATAACAGTACTAGATAAAAACCCGACTTCGCTCGGAAATCTCATAATACGCAATCTTATATACTAACTCTAATAGTAGACATTAAAATGTAGCAACAATGTAGTACGTCTTCTTTAAAATATTACTTTGGTTTAATAAAAACAACACTATAGTGTTGCTATTTTTTAATTTCTATCTACTCTTTTATGAACGAAAAGAAAATAAGTTTCACGATAATCTGCGCTCCATTCGTATCGAAATACTTTAATAAATGCTCACGCCATCTACATCAAATATTTGTAACCTTTAAAGAAATATGGCCGTTTTGTCTGTCAGCACTGTTAGAATATTTAATTACTATTTTAATAAAATACTCGACAATCCGAATTTTGCGGATATAGGTTGTCGACTCAAAATTATTATTTTTTTACGCTTTATAATTTAGGTAAGGTTTCGATTGAGTCTACCGTAACCCTTTACGTACGAAGTAGTTGTACAAATGTAAAAGTAAAAAATTAGTTGGACAAAATACCTCTTTATATGCTTAAATCGATACCACAAAGGTTAAAAATACAGTCTAATTAAATGTTTAATGAAAACCTCATGTTATTTTCATAACCATACTTTAAACAACCTAAGATCGCTACCCAGAAGTATTAAAAACACGATAGTAAAGAAATGTCTCTTTGTACAAGGTTTTCAATTTTACAATAACTTACAAAACGATACTTGTAGATATCCGCCTCTACAACACTTATTAATTTGCAATTATTAGACTTGTTCCTTTATGCAATTTGTATATCTAGTGAAATACACAGAATTTGAAAAACAGACATTAATTTTACAAATTTGAATTTGTAAAATAAATTTGTAAATAATAAAATTAATTTATAAAAATTGAATTTTGGGATGTCACGTTATAGTTCAAAAAGGTTTACTGATCTAAATTGTGATTTCACAACAATAAGTTGTCCCTTAAACGGTTATTTCGTAGTTCTTCTGTCCGTCTATCTATCAGACAAGATCCTTTTTCTCAAGAACGCGTAGAGCTATCAAGTTAAAATTTATATCAAACACTCGAATCTATAGTCCCTCTCAGATATCAAAACATTAACCTTGTAAGTCAATGAAAAACTGATCAAAAGACATAACCGTTTATATGTGTTAGTCCCGGGCTCCTTTGAAGAATAGGCCAACTGCAGTTCTGCCAGGCAGGTCGTAATAGGCGGCTGATTGGTTATGCGAGTCACTGCCATTGTGGCTACTAGGTGCTAGAGTTTTGCATTGTCTCGCCCGGGTCTGGTACCACCGCCTTACCTATTCCTTCCGCAATAGTGTCAGTGCTTGTCGCTGCCGTGTTCGGGTTTGGAGGGTAGCCGGTAAACATATGCATGTGGCATTTGCATCTTACAACAACGCAACATTTAAGCATTAATTAGGGCTCAGATAGTATATATATATATATATATATATATATATATATATATATATATATATATATATATATATATATATATATATATATATATATATATATATATATATATATATATATATATATCTTTGGTGTCTATAGGCGATGATTGACTCTTTCCATCAGGAGACCCATCTGCTTGTTTGCTATGTTATGATATAAAAAAACCTATAGATTGTCGGTTTACTCTGCTTACCCCATAGAGGAACCGGGCGTGATACTTGTTTTTTGATGTGACACCACTAAATTCAGTATAAAAAGTATTTTTTGTTACTTTTAATGTATTTAAACTAGTACTGCAGGCTTAGGATAAATAACGCGAGATACGTCTCGATCGAGAAACTGACGATTTCTCGGCCTTGACTAATATCTCGATATTATTCTAATGTGCATGCCACGAAATACGTAGGTTACACTATAAGTTATGCGTAACTTAAAAAAACAACATGTTATAACGAAAATATTATGTTTATTGCTTTTCAAAATAATCTCCTTTACATTTTAAACATTTTTTCATGCGATCGAACCATTTTTTAAAACAGGAGGACCACAGATCTGAAGGCATGTTTTCTACGTGCTGATTGAATGCTATCATTGACTCTTCGGAGTTGGTAAAAGTAAAACCTCTCATCAAATCTTTGATTTTGGGGAAAATACAAAAATCACAGGGTGCTAGGTTGGGGTTATGCGCATGATGATTGACGAGATGTACTTTTTCGGAAGCTAAAAATGACTGTGTTTTGTTGGCCGTGTGTGAAGAAAGCGTTATCATGGTGTAGGAGAATGCGGCTTTTGGCCTGTTCTCATTTTCAAACACCCATACAAGAATAAATACACGTTTCGTCTCCTGTGACAATGTCATAAACAGCATTAGTACGTCCGTGGTCTAACTTCAGTAGCATCTGTGAGCACCATACAACGCGAGCCCGCTTCTGCTCCGCTGTCAGCTCATGAGGGATCCAACGACAACAACGTTTCCGAACTTACAATTCTTCGTGTAAAATTTTCTGAACTTGGCTCATACCAATTTTCAGTTGCCCTCGAACTTTCTTATAGATAATCCGGGGGTTTTCTTCCATTAACTGCTTAACATTAGTCACATTATTTTCGTTGACGGTAGTTGAAGGCCACCCTTCACGAAATTCGTCATATAAAGAAACTCGACCTCTCTCAAATTCAGCAAACCATCGCCTCACGGTGCTCAAACAAGGTGCTTCTCTCCCAAAAGCATTTTGAAGACGAGTGGTACAGTCTTGGAAAGAAAGAGAACTTTTAAAATCATAAAAAATCATCGCTCTAAAATCTTTTCGACTTAATTACATTTTCTTTGCGTACGTAGAACTTTCATGTGTGATAAAAAAAACAATTGACAAATTATTTCCGGCCAATTGTTTTTTTTATTACTAAGAAGGTTGCAACGTTTTAAAAATATAACATTCGAAATTCAAATAGTTCCGATTAGCTAGAAGTGCAAAACTTTTAGTGTGCCCCATGTATATTTGAAATGTAAGAGATAAATTACTCAAAATTTATCCGAAAAGAGAAAATGTCAACGTTGATTATTGAGTAGCACATAATTATAATATGACACTGTAGCAGTGCCATATTATAATTATTCATTATTAAATATGTATATAGACTGGACCTAAATCTCAAAAATAACCTTAGTAGTTTCTTAATTAGGTTCTCAATTAACTTATATTAAAACGAGTAAATTTAATTAAACGAATAGAAGTGTGTTATTGTGAAACAATTACCAATATCTTACTAATTTATGACAGCAAGATTTTCGATCGGAAGAGAAAACTACTCTCGAGTAAAAGTGATCATTTTCTCTACTTTGAAGTCATTAACTGTCAACTAACTATTAACTTATTAACTGTCAAATGCGTTAGCGAATAGAGAAATCGGCATAATGTCGAGAAAACAGGCCGATAACATTTTATCGTGCTTTTAACCCAAGCCTGCAGAACAAAATGATGAGCATGAAAATTAATTTAAATAGGACTGTTTTTGTTCGTTACATTAATATCAACTGTCGGCAAATAAATAAATAATTGCATTTACATAATATATTCAGCTCTATTATAAAATACAAATTGTGTTTATTTTTAATACAATTCATTTGTAAGCTAATGAATATTTATCTCATTAAGCCATTGTAATTACATTTTATACAATCTCTCTACGTAAATTCAGTAGTATTCAATCCAAAGCGGACAAATAACGTAATTTATAAATAATTAATAAATAGATATTCACAGTACAAATTACACTTACTGATCTAACCCCAAAGTAAGCAAATTATTTGCTTGTGTTATGGGTGTTAGTCGACGATACTAATACATATAAATACATATTATAAATACTTTTACATACATAATAAACACCCTAACCCGTAAATACAAACATATATATTTTATCCCACTTGAAAGAGATTATGCTTTTCCCACGTGCCACGTCTTCTTTTTTCTTTTTATATATTACGTGGCACGTAAGAAAATCATAATCTCTTTCAAGTGGGATAAAAAAGAAAATAGATGACTTAATTTCCCATTTCACTCGTGTAAATTGCGTCCACTTGATTTAATCCCCAAAACAATTCCAATGCAAATCACTTTAACGCCTAAGCCAATACAAACAAAAAACAAATGAAATATTGCTTCGCGTCGAGTTATTTACAAATGATTTGAATTGTTAATTTTATGGACAGTCGTCTACAGCGTTTTGAAGGTAATTTTAGGCACTTTGTTAGAAAATAGGTTGTGTTTGTTCACTGAGGAGTGATTATCACATGTATAGCCAATCGTTCGCCTTTTACGAACTGCCTGGAAGAATGGCAGAAGGTCTATTTTCAAAGGAGCCCGGATAAACATAAATAATAAATAAATAATAAATATTCACGGGACAAATTACACTTACTGATCTAACCCCAAAGTAAGCAAATTATTTGCTTGTGTTATGGGTGTTAGTCAACGATACTAATACATAGAAATACATATATAAATACTTTTACATACATAATAAACACCCAAACCCGGAAATTCAAACATTTATGCTCATCACACAAATGCTTGTCCCCGTCGGTGATCGAACCCGAGCCCCGTTGATTGCGTAGTCAGGATCGCTAACCACTCGACCAACGGGGCGGTCAAACATGGAGAAATATGGGCGACATGGTAGATTAACATTATCTATAATAGATTAACGTTGTCTATATAAGTGAGCATTTTTATAAGGTCACATAATGACCACTAGACTGTCACTATTCTGTATTATATAGACACTAGTTGACCCGCGCAGCTTCGCCCCCGAGTAGATTATAATGTCATTTAAGTAGATTTTCATACAACTTTTATTCCCTATTTTAGCCTTTTAGGGGTTGATTTTTGAAAAAAAATTAGCCTATGTTTCACCCCAAAACCTCAACTATCTCCATGCCAAATTTCACGAAAATCGGTCGGGGGGCTCAGGCGTGAAAGCGTCACAGACAGACCGACAGACTTTCATATTTATAATATTACTAGCCGTTGCCTGCGACTTAGTCCGCACGGACTTCGTTTACTCCGCACAGCTCCTCCCCCGTAGGCGATAGCGTGATAATATGTAGCCTATATGTTGACCCGACCTGTTAGTAATATTCATGGAAAAATTTAAAGTATGTATTTCCGGGGTAAACTCAAAAAGTACTGCGTGGATTACGCAGTACTTTTTGAGTTTACCCCGGACATACATGACTTTTCTACGATTTTATTATATGTATAGATATAGTAAATATAGTAATATATAGAAATATTATAGTATGGATCAAGCGTATCTTCAAAGTTTTCTTTCGTCGAGTTTTAATTCACTAGCGGTATAGTAATAGTTTGTGGCCACTAAGAATAAATCACAATTATCATCGATTTTAATCATTAATTATGGAAATAATAAAAAACTTTTTTTATATCATAAGATAGCAAACAAGCGGATGGCTCTCCTGATGGAAAGAGAAACCATCGCCAATAGACACCAAAGATGTTAATGGTGCGTTCTATTCATGTGGTGGGACAACAATGCGATATGCATAAGTCTACCGACTTACCTTACCCTCCAAACCGGAATAAATCAATGACAATTATTGACGCTATTGCGGCAGGTATAAGTAAGGTGGTGATACCAAATACGCGGGCGAGACGTTTGCGGACCTCTACCACCTAGTAGTCACGATGGTAGTGACACGAATAGCCAGTCGGTCGACTTTTATGACCTGCCTAGCAGAATGGCAGTTAATCTAATTTTTCAAAGGAGCCTGGACCAACATGAGGCCAAAGCATTTGCTATAAAAGATAAAAATTAATAATATTTTTAAGATATGAATTCGGCAAAAATGGATATTAAGACCGGTTTGCACCAAAATGCTTAAATGCATTTAGTCCCTTAAACATGTTTAGCAAATATCAAAACGCCTTAATGCTATCACTTTAAATGTATTTAGTGACTTAAAATGATTTAGGTAAGCATTTTGGTGCAACCCGCTCGCGCCCGTGCAGTGGTAAAACGTCATTTTGATGGTTTTTTTATTTTCATAGAATGTAGATATTATAATTACCACGGCGTGACGTCATTAAGACGCCATGATGGTCTAAAGTATTTTCGAAGTAGATTTTAATTTCAATTTTATACCGGGAAATTTTTATTAAAAATATACATTATTTAACAAAAATAAATAGTTTTTTTTGTTAATATACTTAAAAGGTAAGTTGTTAAACAAATTTTCAAATTTAGTCAACTAGACTGTTATTGGCATAAATGATATGTGTTGTTTTGAAGTATTCTAAACAAGTTTTACTTCAAAAAATACATAGCATTATTTATGTACTAAGCATTTAACATAAATAGGCGTTAAGTATAAATAATTTTATACACTTACTAACGCTTCAAAATACAACACGTAAAACATCGTTAAGTAATATTGTTCTTGAGCCCTAAGCAATATTGATCCTATAAAACCGAAGTTTCTGGAAGACTTGAAATACGTGACCGTCTTGAGTTCGTACTATACGGCTTTGATAACGAACTTTTATTGCGAAGAAAACTGATTGTAAGGGGAATCTATGATTATAATTCAATCAGACAAACGCGGAACCTTTTGAATTTTCCTTTTGCTGATATAATTTGTCTTTTTGCTTTACTAATTTCAAAAAGATTTTAAAACATAGCGACTTTCATTATTTTTATAAATATTACATTCTTTTTGGATTTTTTATATCAGTCAGTGCCTTGAGTTCGTACTACACAGCTTTGATAACAAACTTTTACTGCAAAGAAAACTGATTGTAAGGGGTATCTATGATTACACTTCAAGCAGACAAACGCCTTTTAATAATAAATAAATATTCACGGGACAAATTACACTTACTGATCTAACCCCAAAGTAAGCAAATTATTTGCTTGTGTTATGGGTGTTAGTCAACGATACTAATACATATAAATACATATATAAATACTTTTACATACATAATAAACACCCAAACCCGGAAATACAAACATTTATGCTCATCACACAAATGCTTGTCCCCGTCGGGGATCGAACCCGAGCCTCGTTGATTGCGTAGTCAGGGTCTCTAACCACTCGACTAACGGGGCGGCCTTTTGATTTTTCTATTCGTTGATATATTTCGTCTTTCTTTTTTATTATTTCCAGAAGATTTTAAAACATTGCTACTTTCATTATTATCCATACTAATATTATAAATGCGAAAGTAACTCTGTCTGTCTGTCTGTTACGCTTTCACGGCTAAACCGCTAAACCGATTTGGATAAAATTTGGTACAAATATAGTTTGAGACCCATGAAAGGACAAGGATAGTTCCTATCCCGGAAATCCCACGGGAACGGGAACTATGCGGGTTTTTACTTTAGAAATTTTTCCACGCGAACGAAGTCGCGGGCACAGCTAGTTAAAAATATTTCAAACGCGGAACCTTTTGAATTTTACTTTCGTTGACATATTTTGTCTTTCTTTCTTATTATTTCTAAAAGATTTTAAAATAATTTAAGTTAAAGTTCTGCAGTATCTCGCTCAGGTCTGGTATACAACCCTACTGGGGCTCCATTTTTTAGGTATAGTACCTAAAAGCAATCTAAGGATTATACTCCATATTTGTATAATTTAATCGCCTCTGTGGTCTAGGGGTCCGGCAATCCTAGGTCAGGCAATTCAAAAATGTGTTTTTTCAGTTTTCTGATAAAAACAACATTGCCCGGGATTGGAAAGTGCCCGGTTGGCGATGGGCTTGCCACCTATCACATTGTGGTACCAAGTATCTTCGGCTAATCGTGGGTGCACTTGTTGTACCTCTGCCTACCATTTCGGGGATACGGGTGTGAAGTTTTTTTTTTGTATAATTTAAATCATGCAAAGTTATTAGTCTCTTATCTTTCTGTACATTACCTATACGAGATTTACTTCATTGAGGTTTACTACGCAGTTAAACAATATTTTCTTTTTATTAGTAACATATGACCGTTAATTATCTTGCCTTTTAATATGTACTGTCTTTAACTAGTCAATCTTAAATAGAATCCATTTCAAAAAAAAATTAACATTTCCTTTATACCGTTGCACTGTAACGAGAATAAATAATTTCATTTCGAGCACAAAGGGTAGGGTCTAAAGGCGAGATTTTAATTACATACTTCAAAACACAAAGTTTTTCATAAAAGTTAATTAGATAATATTGTTTCTTGAAAACCGAAGATTCTTTAAGTGAAGGACTGCTGTAAGGGCTCATTCACACGAGGATGATGCGTTTATCTTGAAGGATTGTCTTTTCCAATGTCTTTTTGACAGTGGCAATTCTTTTGAATGCTATGTTGAATGTGAAAAATGACGGACATATTTCATTGAAATGAAATGATATGTCATGGTAGAATATCCTGGTATCTTTGATTAATTTAAATAAACCCTAACTCACATAGTCTAGCAAATAAATATTGTTCATTCCATTTTCATTCAATTTATTAAGTTACGTATCATCTTTAAGAATCAGGTTCATCTAAAAATAATTTACCTTAAAATTAGAAGCATCCTATCTATTTTTTGTCTGTTTATTCTCTTTTTTAATGGACGATAACACCAATATAAAATTAACATACATCAATCGTGTTCCATAGCTCATCCAAGTCAGAACTCTAAATTAAGAAACGAATGCGCTGATTAATTCGGAATATTTTACCGAATCGTGATCACGATATCGTACGCAATGTTAACGTCCATCCGTCATGATACCTCAATTTTTTTTGATGGATCATCAACGACAAAACACATCTAAACAAGACCTAATTTAAAACGATTGTAAAAGTGCTACGAGCGACATAGTGTGGAAAACCCCTAAGCGCTTCGATCCAATTTGAGTTTTGTTACGTAAATAAGTCCCCAGTTTACCTCCTAGTCATGAAAGAGTAACAAACATATTTAAAATTTAATATATTATAATATAGATAATATAAAAAATACAGGATGTAGCCATACATTATGTTCGCAAAATTATATTTGAATTGACACCGCAAACAATTAATTGAAAACCACAACATCATATTATCAAATATGAATGAGGAAAATTAATATATAGTTTTTATTCAAGCAATAAATTTAACACGGATGCTATATAAAAACAGTCGCAGTAATACAATGTAAGACTTTTTGTCATTACCAACAAAATCACCATTACGTGACTGAGTATTGATATAATCGAAAATTGATGAGTTTACGTAGTAAAGTTTAATTATTATCGATATTACGTAAATCGATATCGGTGTTTTAAATTAAATAATTAGGTTTTAATATCGGGAAATCGAGAACTATGGGGTTATTGTAACATTTTTTCTTTTTACTTGACTACATCCATAACTGTAAGCATCCTGACAGAGGGTTATTTCTAAAGTATCAGGAAAGGTATGTTCCGTTTTGGAGTGATCCGTAGCCGATAAAAAGCATGTGGCATTACTTTCCCGATACACGGACAGCAATTCACAATTATCTTTGGCATCTATAGTCATGTTTACCACTTACCTCTTCTCGTCACGAGAACCACGTACTTGTTTACTATCCCAATTTTTATTTGAAAAAGCCTCCAGTCATTGTTTACTCTGTTTATTTAAAAATGTGCTAATTTAATCCATATTCGATAATAATAAAAAAAAAATCAAGTATAACACAACTGTAGAAAAAATATTAATTGTTTATGTCACCATCAACCAATTTAATCACCACTACGTGACCAAGTATTGGTATGATCAAAAATGAATAAATTAACGTAGCAAAGCCTAATCGCTTTCGATGATATACAAAAAGTTATCGATGTTTTTATTAGAATGATTTCGACGATGTCTGGAAATTTAGAATTTTACGGCTATTGAAACACAATTTGCGCTTCACTACATCTTTAACTCTAAGTGGCAAGTCATCATGTCGGCGGGAATATTTTAAACTATCAGGTAGACTTATTTAGGTTATCCTGGTTTATCCCGTTTAACAAAATCAAAATTTGCTAAATATAATCCATGTTCAAATAAGACACTATTCAAAAGCGCGTGTCGGGCCACGCGCAATGTAGGGTTCCGAAGTTGCACATCACAATTATGCGGACTAAGAAGAGAACTTTTACTGTTGCATACTATAAACATTTAACTGTTCAACTGCTTCACCGCCTGTAAAAACTTTTCTAAGTACATTTTATAAGTTGGTCGACTATTACTCAAAAACTCATAAAACCTTTTAAGCTTTATAGTTTTCCTTCTAACTTCATTATATTCACTTTTACTATTCCCATGATTTTTTTCTCACCCCCAAAACCAACAATTTAACCTGCAATGGAGGGGAAGTCACTTGACTAACAAAAATTATTTACACTTTATTTCCCCGTGTTGATTCTGGGCTCTTTTAAAGAATAGACCAACTGCCGTTCTGCCAGGCATATCTTAAAAGGCGACCAATTGGCTATGCAAGTCACTAACATCGTGGCTACTAGGTAGTAGAGTTCTGAATTGTCTCGCCCGGGCCTCGTACCACCGCCTTACTTATTCCTGCCGCAATAACGTCAATGCTTGTCACTGTCGTGTTCCGGTTTGGAGGGTAAGGTAGCTGGTAACCTTATGCACGTGGCATTAGACCTCGCCACAAGATAGCAACGCACCATTAACACCTTTGGTGTCTATAGGCGATGGTTGACTCTTTCCATCAGGAGACCCATTTGCTTGTTTGCTATCTTATAAAAAAAAACTTTAAATAATTTTTGTTAAAATTTTACAGCTTAATATTTTACAAACGAATTAAATCGAAAATAAATGAGTTATCGATATTATGTAAATAGCTATGGACGTTTTTTTAAAGAATAATTTGTAGATGTCTGGAAATCCAGAACTTTGTGGTTATTGAAACACATTTTTCATATTTTTAGTTCAGGCATTTCTTTCTCTGCGGGAACTTAAAGAAGAAATGAAGTAATTTTTTTCTCGAAAATCCGAAAGGTCATTAGCAATCTGACGGGTGATGTGTTTCCACTCTCGTAGTGAAAGACGTAAAGCTGTCTGTTTCACCTGTTTCCCTTGTGAAGAAGGCAGAGTGAACCAATCAGACTTTCCAGTTCACCGCAATTCATCGGTTTGTCGATTGACCGATGAGTTTTTTTTTATAATATAAGATGAAAAAGAGCAAACAAGCAGATGGGTCTCCTGATGGAAAGAGTCAACCATCGCCTATAGACACCAAAGGTGTTAATGCCAACGAGCTCTTATGCCACATTCATAAGTTTATCGGCTACCTTACCTCCAAACCGGAAGTCGACAGTGACAAGCATTGACGTTATTGCGGAAGGAATAGGTAAGGCGGTGGTACCAGACCCAGGCGAGACAATGCAGAACACTACCACCTAGTAGGCACGATGGTAGTGACTGTCGGTCGCCTTTTACGACCTGCCTGGCAGAACGGCAATTGGCCTATTCTTTAAAGGAGCCCGGGAACAATACGAGGGAAAAAATGTGGGAACTCATTCTTTCGTCACCGCATTTGCCGTCCAGATAATAATATCGACTATTTCTAGCGATAATCGGAACCGACAGCTTTACGTGTTAATGTGAGGCACGGGAGAAGTAATACACCACCCACCAGATTTCCAGCTGCTACTGAAATCTTAGCTTATCAAAAAAAACCTCAAAAACACCTTAATAGTCTATAATAATCTATACAAATAAATAAAATTAGAATGTCTGTTTGTAATTTTAAAATAACCGCTTTTTACTAAAGGCATATGGATGTAAACACGTTACATAATATACCAAAATAACATTTTTTACAATTTTTGTCTCTGTCTGTTTGTTCCGGCTAATCTCGGAAACGGCTGGACTGATTTTGACGGGACTTTTACTGGCAGATAGCTGATGTGATAAGGAATAACTTAGGCTACTTTTATTTTTTGAAAATTGTCCACGCCACCGAAGTCGCTAGCACAACTAGTATATAATATTACTCCGATTATTTTTAACCCAAAGCGCCTAAAGAACTACAGCTTCAATAAAGCATAAACGAAATTAGCTCAACCAGATGTACATATCTACACAAAAATTGGAGTGTCTGTTTGTAATATTAAAATAACCGCATTTTACTAAATGCATAATATGTACACACGGTACATATAACAAAATTACATTTTTTACAATTTTTGTCTGTCTGTCTGTCTGTCTGTCTGCCTTTTTAATCCAGCTAATTTTTGAAACGGCTGGACAGATTTTGACGGGACTTTCACTGGCAGATAGCTGATGTAATAAGGAGCAATTAAGGTTACTTTTATTTTAAAAAATTTTCCACGCGGACGAAGTTGCGGGCACTGCTAGTAATTGCTATAAGATAGGAGTATTCTATAAACGACATAAGCTTATACTTTGGTAGTTTATTAGACACTAACTGTGCCCGCAAATTCGTCCATGTAAAAAAATATCCACAAAAACTCGCATAATTCCCGTTCCCGTAGGATTTCTGGTATAAAAACTATCCTATGTCCTTTCTCGGGTTTCAAACTATCTTTGTGCCAAATTTTACCCAAATCGTTTCAGTGGTTTGGACGTGAAGAAGAGACAAAAAGGCAGACATACAAACAGACAAAGTTACTTTCGCATTTATAATATTAGTATAGATATTAGATATACTGCTATAAAATAAGATCCTACTAATATTATTGTAATGATTTAACTTGTTTGTAATGATTTTATTCATCAAAAGAATATGTTTCAATTGTGTTATATTAGAATAAGTGACAAAATATGGCAACACTAGGCGTCATCTTCCTATTGGTTAAAGTTGTAAAAGCTAAACGGCGGGACAGAACGCGGCAAGATGGCGCGTAGTGGGGCTTACGATATGAGAGACCTCATTTTTAGCGACAGACGGTTCTGAGCCATGAGCTCGACAACTTGTGAACACTCAAGTCTATAATTGTAATGTTAAAATAGTCTGCAAGAAGTACATTAAAGAAATATCAAGCTTGTATTATATTTTATTCACGAAAAATCAGACGTGGAAGTAACCTGTGTGCCCACAAGTCTTCAAAGGTAATCCAGCACTTTATATTATGTATTATAAATATATTACGGGAGTAGATTATTAAAAAGCATATTAAAATGTGCGATAGCATAATTAAAAATTCAAAATTGTACATTTTTCATATTAATAAATCAGGGTTACATGTGATGATAAATACAAGTACTTTGAGCCTGCTTTGCCGAATAAATGGCGTGCAAAAAGAAAAAATATATATTTATTTTTATATAAAATTACAAATTACGTTTAAATACTTTTAAAATCAATAAAACTCAAAAAAAAAAGAAGTCGGAATAGATTTAAAAATTAATGTCAAATGAGAATTGAAATAAATTAGATTAGAATTAGAAATTGTTATTTTAAAAGAACATGCGCTATAGTAATTGTGATTACATCAAAATAATAAATATACTCCTATGTCTATCCTTTACATCTTTAACACGTGGTCGGGGCTACTCTCCGATCGTGTTATTCCTGTACCCATCCTGTACCTAACACGTGGTCGGGGCTACTCTCCGATCGTGTTATCCCTGTACCCATCCTGTACCTTAACACGTGGTCGGGGCTACTCTCCGATCGTGTTATTCCTGTACCCATCCTGTACCTTAACACGTGGTCGGGGCTACTCTCCGATCGTGTTATTCCTGTACCCATCCTGTACCTAACGCGTGGTCGGGGCTACTCTCCGATCGTGTTATTCCTGTACCCATCCTGTGTTTAACACGTGGTCGGGGCTACTCTCCGATCGTGTTATTCCTATATCCATTTTATACAACCTTAACATGATTAATTAATTTATGCCCAAAGATAGCATTTGAGTTTATTTGTTACAATTAATCAAATCTTCAAAAAAAAATATGATAGTAAAAATTTAAAATAATTTACATGCCACTTCTAGCTACAAACAATACATGATCGTAGCCGCAGTATCATCCGATGGAATGTAATAGTATTTTGTTAAAACTACCCACATGTTTGATAAGTATTTCTGAGAACAGAGTTACTGTTTAAAAATTAATATTAATAGCAAACTCAAAGTACATACAAAAGCATTTCGAGCGTTCGAAAATTACATAACTTCAATTGTCTTAATAATATAGTTGTGTCCTGCTATACGTGAAATAGTATGCTCGATGAAATAAGTTATTTCAATTTTACAGTGTAAAGTAAAATATATTTGTGTGTTCTAGATACCAAAGCATAGATTTTTGAGCAGCTTAAAAAAAAATTAGAGTATTTCAGTTTTTGCGCAGTCCTATATTTTCAAAACGATCGTCGATTTTGATCTTTTGAATAGCACTCGACTCAATTATTTGAGTTCTAAAACCTTTTATTAACTTCAAAATTGATTGAATGGAAACCAACGAAATAATGTCAGTCATGTATTAATTTTTAACAAAAAAAAAATATATCGTTGATAAATTCCAAAAGAATTGAGCAAAGAAAATGAGTAAATCCTATTTACGTTATTTGACTCAGTTTTTGAGATCAATTTGAAATCAATCTGTTTACTAGTAATTGTAAACAATCTAATATTTGAAAAGCTATAACTTTACACAACTTGATTCGGTTTTTATTTTGGTAGGGCAACTGCATCCGTTTTTAAATATTTTAATATTGTAGACATCGCAGAACATTATATATATTCAACTTTTATTCAAAGAAATTTACTCCTATTGGAGACAAACATTGATTATAGCGCCAATCATTAATTTGTGGCGGTAATGGAAAACAAACTAGATGTTTCACTAAACGTGGATAAATATATAATTATATTAACAAATAAGCCATGTAGGTGTGCTTGTTTATAGAAAGAGCCGAAACCATGTAGGTGTGTTTCGAGATATACTGAAAATAAGCCATGTAGGTGTGCTTGTTTAGAGAAAGAGCCGAAACCATGTAGGTGTGTTTCGAGAAAATTGAAAATAAGCCATGTAGGTGTGCTTGTTTAGAGAAAGAGCCGAAACCATGTAGGTGTGTTTCGAGAAAACTGAAAATAAGCCATGTAGGTGTGCTTGTTTAAAGAAAGAGCCGAAACCATGTAGGTGTGTTTCGAGAAAATTGAAAATAAGCCATGTAGGTGTGCTTGTTCAGAGAAAGAGCCGAAACCATGTAGGTGAGTTTCGAGAAAACTGAAAATAAGCCATGTAGGTGTGCTTGTTTAGAGAAAGAGCCGAAACCATGTAGGTGTGTTTCGAGAAAACTGAAAATAAGCCATGTAGGTGTGCTTGTTTAGAGAAAGAGCCGAAACCATGTAGGTGTTTCGAGAAAATTGAAAATAAGCCATGTAGGTGTGCTTGTTTAGAGAAAGAGCCGAAACCATGTAGGTGTGTTTCGAGAAAACTGAAAATAAGCCATGTAGGTGTGCTTGTTTAGAGAAAGAGCCGAAACCATGTAGGTGTGTTTCGAGAAAATTGAAAATAAGCCATGTAGGTGTGCTTGTTTAGAGAAAGAGCCGAAACCATGTAGGTGTGTTTCGAGAAAACTGAAAATAAGCCATGTAGGTGTGCTTGTTTAGAGAAAGAGCCGAAACCATGTAGGTGTGTTTCGAGATATACTGAAAATAAGCCATGTAGGTGTGCTTGTTTAGAGAAAGAGCCGAAACCATGTAGGTGTGTTTCGAGATACACTGAAAATAAGCCATGTCGGTGTGCTTGTTTAGAGAAAGGGTCGAAACCATGTAGGTGTGTTTCGAGAGATTACAAATGAAATATTTGGGTGGGCTTAGTTTGGCGAACTAACTGAAACCATTCGCAAGGCGTGCACCGTAGATGAGGAGACAAAATTAGAATGATGTAAAGCAATAGATAGTCCGTATGATCAGCTCGAAGATTTCATTTATGCGTACTAGAGAGAAATTTGAATTTAAGTGTGGCGGTAAGCGATTTAAAAGTAATGTACCATGTACGAAAGATCCTATGTTCACGGCGTTCAACAAACGTCAGCCACTAAAAATGATTACAGCAAAATGAGATACGCTCAAACTTACATAAACAGAAGGATTGGGTAATGTGATTTTTCATGGACATTAAATCGAAACTTTATAATTGACTAGCTGTTGCCAACGACTTCGTCCGCGCGGACTTCGTTTAATCCGCACAGCTCATTCCTATAGGTGATAGCGTGATAAAATGTTGCCTATATGTTGACCAGACCTATTAGTAATATTCATGAAAAATTTGGAGTAAATCCATGCAGTACTTTTTGAGTTTACCCCGGCCATACATACAGACAAACAGACAAACAGACAAAAATTCTAAAAACTATATTTTTGGCTTCGATATCGATTGTAGATCACGCCCCAAGTATTCTTTTAAAAAAATATTCAATGTACAGTTTTGCCTTCCTACGATTTTATGTTTTTTTATATTTTATTATATTTGGTACCGGATATCAAAAAATTTATTTATTTATTTATTTATTTAATTCTTTATTGTACACAGAGAACAGCACAATTAGGGAAAAAAATAAACGTAACATAAGTACAATGGGCATAAGTACAACATAACATAACATAAGTACAATAAAATATATATTTTATGAAATTATATATTGATTCTTTCAGATAAACCCGACGAGCTTTATTCGAAAACCATTCAATACGCAATTGGCGTAAGATTTGGAATCGTAGATTAATACTAATGTATCTCTCTGATAATATAGCAATTTTAGGTTATCGGCGCACCCACTCTGCTGTCGCGTCATTTTGTCTCGTTGCAAGATTCAGTAAATATTTGACAATATAGTGTTTAGTCAGATATTTCTAGATGTACAGTTTCAATATCTATACATTTTGTATCGCCTACTCCTAGTAAACATAGTATAAGGCGAATTGACTGATAAGAAGCCTCAAAGTTTTGGTTGTATAGTTCATTATGACAATATCTGATCTTATAGGAAAATGCATTATTCTTAACTAGTCATTCCAATTACATATACACATACTTAAAGGCCGTCCACGTGGACATATTCAGAGCTGCAAACACAACACACACGTACATAGACAAGAGGATTTAATAAAGAGTTTGTACTGTTATCAATATTAAATTTCAGCAATGGCGGATTCTTCGGCGTCTGAATATAAAGCGCCGTTATCTCTTACTGGAAGTCAGATCCAGAAAGCTGTAGAGCTGATGTCGTCGTTGCAATCACCGAGACAAAGTCGAAACAGATCGCAGGCGGAAGTCCCAAAAGAACCTTATCTATCGGAGTAATCGTGGGAAATGTAAGAAAATCGACACCAATAATATCGGGTGTAAAAAGAAGATTCAAAGACGTAGTTATTATTTATTCGCGGGAAATGCTAGAATTATGTCAAATTACACTAGTTGACCAGCCAATTATTCTCGATTGTTACTCAATGTATGAAATAAAATGTTTTCAATAATATGACGTAATTTCACATTGGATTATGTTTAGTTAAATTCATGATTTTTTTTTGAGAATTATCAGTTGTCACTCTTTGTAGGACTAAGCATTAATTTCGATTGAAATTTCATGTTCCTGTAGTATTTATAAATACTAGATTTTATATTATATGTAGTATGCGTATTATAGGTAGATTTATTGTAATAGTAAAATCACACGTTCAGGTACTTGGGAGTAAAATCAGAAAATATTAAACGATAATTTATTTCTGAGGTTGACTTAAGGGTACGATGTAGACCATTTATGACTGGTACTAACAACCTAATTAACATTACTGTCAATGTTAATATATATCACAGACCACATAATACTAATAGACGTGGCGTTAGGCATTGAACGTGTAGTCGTACATATGAGCGAATGCTCATATCAATGTCAAAAGTGTGGCAAATTATATAGGCAAATTGACACTAATTGTAATTAGGTTTTTATTGTTGACGTACTGTTGTATACATTCTCGTATTTATGTCGGTTCAAAATTTAGCTACGATTGACGTCTAACAAATGTCTTAAGAAGGCGCCTCCTATTTTATTATATATTATACTAGCGGCCTGTTACATGCTTCGCGACGTATCATCATTTATTGAATTCATTTGTTACAAAAAAAAGTGATAAATGAAGAACCGCTGTACCGATTTTGTGCAAACTTCACATAAACCATCTACTAAACAGTCCGAAAAAAGCCTAAACATTTGGTTTGGATAGGTGAGCCCGTTCTTGAGTTATAAAATTACAACGAAAAATGGCATTGATTTTTATAAATATATATAGATTAATTTATGTTGACATGTAAGACGGATATTGTGGCACTTATTTCTCTCTATGTAACATATGTTTATTAAATCTGTATTGTAATTTGTGCACCCTAATTTGCAAGCAATGAATATTGCCACTCGTTGTCTGGAAGAATCACTCTTTAGCAATAAGACCCTCTATTTGTGCGCTTATTTTAAGTGTTATGTAAATGCTACTTGATTATGGTGTACATAAAGCATTAAATTATTAAATTAAATAAATATTAGTGAACAATGTTACTTAGAACTTTAAATGAAATAATTAGTCAAATGAAAAATAATTTACAAATCAACATGAAGAAAAGGCAAAATTATTACAATTGAAATTTAATATAAATATGATAATCCTATAGAAGTATAATACAGATGATCAAAGAAATAACAAATCGGCAATATTTGTAACACTTAAGACTAAATTGTATTTGCTCTCCGTAAAATTAGATATAAATATATAAGGAAACGGCAATAACATGCTGTGGATATGTTTCATTAGTATTTTCTTATGGACTGCTTATATGAGGTGACTCTGGGTTTGATGGGTAAATGCTTTTACAGCACAAAAGAATGAGTAAGGGCTATATGTAACATTAAACATCACACAAAAACGAACTTTAAGCCTATTTTTAAATCTGAGAATATTAAAACTTCCTTGTATGTAGGTACATTAGAGCAGCTTGTTTTTTTTTAAGAACACACTAAATACTTTAAAATCAACCGCAATTTAGTACAAATAACAGACAAGCAAGCAAGCCCTATGTGCCATAGTATAGACTACAACAGTCATGGTACAAAAAAAAAGTTTTTTTTATATGTATGTACATTATTTCGTTTATCAATTACCAAGTATAATGAAATAGCTAACTATAAACCGGTATAAAATACAAATGCATATATGGCTAATTTCTCATTCTCTGTAAAAGAATACCTATTTAAATTGTAAAAATGTCGATATCTAGTCAGATGTCAAGATAATAGTTAGTGGAAATGTAAGTATATGTATATAGTGTCGTTAGTTACTTGTTAGACTTGCGTTATAAGGAAATTAATAATTAGATTAAATAATATATAAATAATTTAATATTATATAATTAAATGTAAATTAATATTTAAATAAATAATTACCTGAGGTAAAACAAATTTTTATGAGATATGTTTAACAATGTAATGTAGGATTTAGTAGTAAGAAACTAAAATTGGTACACTTTAGGTTAGAATGAGTAAAACCATATAATGTAATTGACTTTCAAAAAAAATATATAATTAGGTATATGGAGTAAAATTGGCCAAACATTTGTAAATTAATCTTATATAATTTATAGATTTTTAGAATATTAATTTTATCGATGCAATGAGTTATGTGTAAAATATGTAGAATACAAAGTGTATAGTTTATAATTAGTAAAATTTCATTCAAATCCGTTCTCTTCAATCAAATCCGTAGTCTTGGCGTGATTGAGTAATAAACATTCATACATCCAAACTTTCGCATTTATAATATTAAAATAGATGCAGATTACAAGCTGAAGTGAAGTTTTGTTTATATTTACGTTTACTATAACAAATATATTATATTACAACTTAAATAAAACTAAAATAATGTTTTGTTTAAAATTATATTTACTATGGATCAACAGAATATATATCAACTTAAAGTAATACGCTTAATAAAGTACGTAACACCAAAGTAAAATAAAGTATTATGTATAAATTTTATAAATGTTATATGACTTATAATATAAATTAAAATAAAATTATGTAGCAAAACTGCTTACTTTTTGCTTCATAGAAGATATAAATAACACTGTATTATTACTTGTTTTTAAATAATTATGATTATGATTAGTAAGTTATTGAATGTTAGGATTGTGTACAAGCAAATTTTTTTTTCCTAGTAAAAAAAAATATATTTGTGTCGACTTATAGTATGGGCGAAGGTAATGATTTAACTAGTTGTACTTTTGCATCTTCAGTATTTCCTAATTGATGCCCTAAGGATTTACGGAAAAGTTAATTTTAGAATTGAGTAGTGTGCCGGGAGTCACACTTTGCCGGATGGCCGAATGTAATGATTTAACTTGTTTGTAATGATTTTATTCATCAAAAGAATATGTTTCAATTGTGTTATATTAGAATAAGTGACAAAATATGGCAACACTAGGCGTCATCTTCCTATTGGTTAAAGTTGTAAAAGCTAAACGGCGGGACAGAACGCGGCAAGATGGCGCGTAGTGGGGCTTACGATATGAGAGACCTCATTTTTAGCGACAGACGGTTCTGAGCCATGAGCTCGACAACTTGTGAACACTCAAGTCTATAATTGTAATGTTAAAATAGTCTGCAAGAAGTACATTAAAGAAATATCAAGCTTGTATTATATTTTATTCACGAAATTATAAATGCGAAAGTTTGTGAGTATGTATGTATGGATGTTTGTTACTTTTTCACGTCAATACTACTGAACCGATTACGATGAAATTTCGTATGTAGATAGCTGAAGACCCAGAATAACACATAGGCTACTTATTATCCCGGAAAAATTAGATGATCCCGCGGGATTCGCCAAAAACTTTTATGATGCAGTGGGCTTCACATTGCAGCTAGTATATTATAAATGTGAAAGTCTGTCTGTCTGTTACGCTTTCACGGCTAAACCGCTGGACCGATTTTCATGAAATTTGGCATGGAAGTAGTTGAAGATCTGGGATCAAACACAGGCTAATTTTAAAAATCAACCCCTAAAAGGCTGAAATAGGGAATAAAAGTTGTATGAAAATCTATTTAGACCACATGTTAATCTACTCGCAAGCGAAGCTTCGCGGATCAGCTAGTATTTTATAAACGACGTAGAGTTTGCCTAGTTTGTTAGCTATCCATAACTTC